>JACXGM010019274.1:0-18528 GCA_016801145.1 Umbra pygmaea
TCATTTAAATATTCATGAGCATACCATATATGGAGGAAACCTATCGTTTCATTCAGTGGCATTTTAACAGGGTTGCAGTAGGGTGCATAGAACAGCACCAGGGCCATTTTTAGTAAAACCAAGTTACAGACCCTATTCAGAGATATTAATAAACAGTGTGAAATAGCCTATATAGTCATTCTATCACCCCTTTAACATTAAAGACTGAAAAATGTAGAGGGGCAAGTTACATCGTGTTTTCTCATTCACTACATAATATCTTATATTCTCCTCAGTATCAAAATAAGTCATTACAATCCTAATGTCACCCACTTTGGTGTTAATTTATGAAATTGATGTGTGATGGGAACCTTTTGTTGGAGAAATATCTATTGTCAAAAAAAATTGCTTTCAACAGGTCCTGATCGAGAGACACTGGAGAAAATAGTGGGTTAAGTTACATAATATTCTTTCATTCCCTACTTAATAATATATTATATTCCTTCATTTCCAATCTGATGTCTGCAACACACTTCAAAACAGTTGAAGTCCAAGCAGGACAATGCCAAACCACATTCTGCCTGGATTACAAGCGCATGGTTGTATAAGAAGAGACTGCGGGTGCTAGCATTGCTTGCCTGCAGTCCTGATCTGTCTCCGATTGAGAATGTGTGGCACGTTATGAAGCATAAAATAAGGCAACAAAGGCCCTGTTGCACAGCTGAGGACATGCATAATGGATGAATGAGGGAAAATCTACTTGCTACACTTAACCAACTGGTGTCTTCAGATTAGTGTATCTTTAAAAAAATACATAAAATTCACAAAGTAAAACATCACAATGTGTTTTCAGTATATATGGGTGATTAAAATGTTCAAGTGTTGTTGTTTTTCGTGCATATTCCATAACCTCACAACTTTTTTGGAATTGGGGTTGTAAGTAATTGGACTCCTAATATCTTCCACTTTAGTGTTATTTGTTAACAAATTTATGACATTGACTTGTAATGTGAACATATAGTTGGAGAAATGGTGAATATTGTAAAATAAATATGGTTTCAACAGGTCCTGATGGAGAGAGACATTGGAGGAAACAGTGGGGTAAGTTACATAATGTTTTCTTATTCCATATCTAAAAATATATTATATCCCTTTGTTTCCCATGATCAAATTAAGTAAGTACACTCTTAATATCTTACACTTTAGTTTTGGGTAAGCTATGACATTGATTTGTAATGTGACATTGTAATGTCTAATATTGACACATGGTGGGGTAAGTTATATCACCTAGTATCTTATTCTTTGTTTTTTTTGTTACAAAATAAGTCATTCTACTCCTAATATTCTCTTTTGTTTTGGCTAAGTTATGACATTGACTTTTACTGTGAAGATTGTTGGAAACTAGTGTACAAAATATGCTTTCAGCTCCTTGTCAAGGCATCATGGGGGGAAATCCTTTTGCTGGCAAATATTGTCATGTGAGTATTTCCTGTTAACTTTACTGTTTAAAAGCAAGACATCTAAAGATTATTTGTCATTCTACTCCCTATCGCCTCATCCAGTGCATGGAAATATTGCAAGGCGTTGATCCTGCAGAAGGTAGGGTTCAGGATTGTTCTTCAACCATCAAACACATAGAAATATCCATTTAAAAAAGTTCTAATTTAATTTAGAAAACTGGGGTAAAATAAAAAATAAGTTAGTGGTCATGGAACTAATTTAGGTACTCAAAAACATATTCAACAAATCATGGACTTAGCTTTTCACTATAATTAGATGTTTAAGGTGTGTCACTGGGCAGGAAAGAAAACATGCACAGCAAGTTGGATGTGTGTGCAACTCACTGTTAATAACACTCTTTTACATCTGACAGCTGATGACCAGAAGAGAACATGACTACTGAAGATGAAGCTGGCCTGGAAGACATCTTTGCATTACTGAGGACTGAATTACAGTATTTATCCTGACTGCTAGAGCTTGACAAGAATGTATTATTTTATTTAAAATTAAAGATTGTGACTATGCCATTATGTATTAAGTTCTAAATAAAGATATTCTAATTTAATAAATTCTATACCTTTTTTCATTATTATTCAAGATGTCAGAGCCATATTTTGTGATTTGTGGGACAGCAGGATTAAGTATTTTCTTATTTTAAGTAATGACAATATTAGTCAACATATTCCCATTACTGTCATGGAATTTGTTTCATGTGTGAAGTTAATTGCATCTAGTACAGTCAGCCTGGGAATTAAACAATTTTATTGACAACCTTTAAAATTGGTTATGAGCTTTGCTGTTTAATGATTACACTCTGTATCCTCCCATCTTATATGATATTGCTCAATGTATGTACAAAAATTATATTATTAATAATATTAATATAACCATTTTAGGCATGGAATATACACTTAATCCATGTCCCAGTCTGTAATTCTGAAGTTCTGGGTTTTAGCCTACTGTTATTTTTTATGTGTAATACAAACTCATGGTGACAGCAATAAGCATTGTTAAAAAATGCTGCAGTAAATTAATCAACTATCAATATTGTGCTTATAGTATGTTTGGAAGTGTCAAAGCATCTGAAACAAAGCTAGTGTATGGATGTATCAAGGTGTGTCAAATATTGGATACAGCATGTGTCAGGATGTATGAAGGTGTGTCAATATTTAACAGCATGTGTCAGAATGTATCAGTGTGGGTCAAGTATTTGACACAACATGTTTCTGGGATGTGTCAGAATGTGATCAATGAGTCTGACACAAGGTGGTTCTTTCTTGGTGTGTCGTGAAGTTTTGAATACAGCTTGATACACCATGTATCGGAATATGTGTCAAGATGTGTACAGTCTTGATACAAGGGAAACTCACACTACATGCATTATCTGATTCAGTCTTAGACTTTGACATCTGACCACCATGCCAGAAAATACACTACTAATAAAGTATATATATATTATACACTCACCTAAAGGATTATTAGGAACACCATAATAATACTAAGTTTGACCCCATTTCGCCTTCAGAACTGCCTTAATTCTACATGGCATTGATTCAACAAGGTGCTGAAAGCATTCTTTAGAAATGTTGGCCCATATTGATAGGATAGCATCTTGTAGTTGATGGAGATTTGTGGGATGCACATTCAGGGCACGAAGCTCCCGTTCCACCACATCCCAAAGATGCTCTATTGGGTTAAGATCTGGGGACTGTGGGGGCCATTTTAGTACAGTGAACTCATCCGGTTGTTAAGTCTGACGACACACGTGACATTTCCGTGTCCAAGAGTCCAAAAATCTAAACAATGCAATGGCGGAACCTGTGAACCTTTTTACAATCACATCTTTCTTTAGTGAGTCACCCTATCGAGTTTAAAAGGGTTTAAATGCTTTCAACTCTAATAGAGTGATTAGTGTAGCTGTCCGTTCAGGCGTCCATGAAAAAGAGGATTTACAAGGTTGAGGTGAGTAGTTAACGTTAGAAGTTGATGTTAGCATTAGGGAAAATTTGCATGACAAACGAAGTATGTACCAGCCATGTTTTGGAGGGATAGTGAAGTTAGGCTAGTTTACATATTGGTAATGAACTGCACCCCTGGCTAACGTTAGCTAACATCACAAAAGTATTGATAGGCTAACATAAAAACTGCACTGGCAATATCCTGTAAAGTATTATGGTGAGGGTTAAAGTGTATGCAATACAGGTGCACGTTGAGGGACAGTGAGTGAAGCACAGCACCTGCGAGTGCCCAATGGGCAGGGACAAGTGCCATCATATGGCAGCTTTATTGATCTGGGTGGAGAAAAATGTTTCCCGGACCGACGTCGAATGCTTGTGGAAGAGGGCGAACACTCCGAAATCAGACGAAATTGCAGCCAAGAGAGTGTCTGAGATGGGACCATCCACATCAGGAGGTAAGTACTGTAATTAATTTACATTGTATTCTGATGTTGCGTGGTTTGAATGACGTATTATTTATTAGCTTAAAAGGTGTGCTACAGTTAAATTGAGATACTATTTCGACTTGAACCATCTCAAAATACTATTATTTATTTTACAATGATTCTATACTATTATTTCAGCTGGAATCAAAACACCAGTCACAAAGGAGGACAAGGAATGGGCCGTAGCATCCTTGTCACAACTTGGCCAATTTACAGGGATGTGGTGGATTTTGAGTCAAGAAGTACCTCAGATATTGCTTTTTCTTTTGATGTGCCCTCCACGTTTGCGGAAACATCACAATTACATTACATTATATCAGTTACAACTATCTGAACCAGGGCTGTCAAACAGGTGTAATGTGTAGTTAAAAACAAACATTACATAGCTTAAGCACATGACAAATTCAGTTTGACACAATGTAAACTACCGAAATATCTATGTATGTAAGTTCTTGCAAATCACAGACATCAGCCTGTACGCTTGCATTCAAATGTATTTTGTATACACAATGTTGCCACCTCACTGACTTACAAGGACTCAACACTTGTTTTTGGTAAATATCTGACACGATGTGCTTTAAATCTAGATTTGCCCTATCAAGACATTTGATGGGCTGGTTACCAGCCCTGGTTATGCGCAAGCTGAGGATAAGGCTCTTTTTGTGCTGTCATCGCTTGCTGTCAACAATCAAGACAAGCAACAGATTGAGTGAGATACTGTTGGTCAGGCAAAGAATGCTTTGTGGTAGGAAAGCGCATTAATAAAAACACTATGGGGGGCCAATACACTGCAACTTAAACATGTAAAATAAACAAAACACAAATTCAGAAAACAACAATCAATTTTGATACACAGCATTTAGAAAAACATGCTGCAGAGGATCAGGTTGCTTTAACGTGCAACTCTAGAGCCAGTTGTTAAGCAAAAACTGTTTAGGTAAACCATCTCTTCTTTTTGCTTTTATAACAGGTCAGCATATCGCAAGAAGCGCATCACAGCAAGCAACTTTGGTTTGGTCTTGGCAGCAGTCAAGCGGAATTCTTACCTGCCTTCCTTATTCAAAACCTTGCTTGGCCAGTACAACCTCAAAGAAGGATCGAAAGTGAGTTGTGTGTCATAAGTGATTATTAAAACTGAATGCTTATAAGAATACACTTTAGGCTAAGTAGTATGTTTTGCTTTTTCCTTAAGGCATCTGATTGGGGAATCCTACATGAGCCAACGGCAAAGCAGCAATATACGGAGCACACTGGAGACGTTATACAGGAGAGGGGACCGTTCCTTTCTGACAGCGGCCTGCTTGGTGGTTTTCCGGATGGGACAGTATCTTGCGATTGCATGATTGAGGTGAAGTGTCCATGGTCAGCCAGAACCAAGACTATCCTACAGGCAGCAGAGAGTAGGGACTTTTTCCTGGAGGTGGATGAAGTGACTGGTTCCCTGACACTAAAAAAACATCATAACTACTGGCACCAAATCCAGGGCAACCTACACCTGACCACAGCTAACAGTTGTCACTTACTTGTGTGGACTCCTCTTGACCTGGTCATCCTGCCAGTGCTCAAAGACCCAAAATGGGCTGTTAACATTGACACTTTGGAAACATTTTATAAAGATTGTTTCTTTCCATACATTCTATCATAGTTGTAAGTCATTGTCTGCATTTGTAATTACCATAAATTCATGATCTGTACCAATGTCTTTGATTAATTGTGAGTTATAATAAATGAAATCTTGGCACTTCACAATGACTCTTTTACAAAAACAAAAAAAACAAATGTCAAGGTATAGCGTAACATGTTTTTAATAAGGTATTACTTTTACATACAATAGTCTTCTGAAAAACAGCATACATCTGTCAAAAGAAAATTTTCAACACACAATTAATTCATTAAATTTCATGGAGAATTGGTGTTAGTAAATTTGTAAGACACACACATACTTTCATTATCTTATTGATATTTTTTTTGAACTGGTATGGGATGTTATCCAAAATGCAGAACAATTTCAGCCTCTGAATGGAACGCTCCACGTGTATCCTAGCTCTGGAAATTAGTCTGTTATTGTTCACTTCCTCCTGTGTGAACTGTCCATTGACAAGGAAAGGGGATGTTAAGTGAAACTCCCTCTGGCAAAATGTCAAAAAAAATAGTGAAGCCCTTGTCTGCCATGACCATATCACCTGGTTGTAGATGTTGGAGAAGTCCACAGTCAGCTGTTATTGCCTTGTCTGAGGCACTCCCACCATACAGGTCACTGTAATTACACCATTGGGAGCTACACCAATTAAAGTTTTCAGTGTGGTCCGTCCTTTGTACTGGCTGTACAAATGACTCTGTGTGTCAAGCTTCTCTGTGTTGGAGACAGAAACCTCAGTGCAGTCCAGCACTATCCTACAGTTAGGAAAGGGCCGAAAGCAGTCTGGCAGCGAGGTTTGATTTTTGGCTGTAGAGGGGATGTTGTTCTCAAGTAAACCGACAAACAAAATACCATACAGGGCACAAGTGATTGTGATAAAGATGTTTGTCACTGTGGCTGTGCTACAATTAAACCTTGTTGCAAGGTCTGCATGGCCGCAATTAAGCTTAAGTTTCATTAAGGTCAGGAGTAATTGATCAACTAGACGCATCATTTGGACAGTCCAATCAGAATGATATTGTATCTCAAATTTAGAAAGCAGCGATTCCAAAAAAAAAACTCGCATCATCTGGCAATCTAGTGAAATATTGGACTCTGTCAGGTTTGGAAGAAATTTGACTGAAGGAAAATGTTTGCGTCTGTTTCTCTAATTGTTTTTTCAATTTCTTATTCTCTTCTCTCAGCAAGTCATTCTCTACCTCAAGCGCTACTAGACTATTTGAAGTACTAGGGGTCTGTGTCTGTGCAGTCGTAATATCAGACACTTGTAATTGATCAGTTCCTTCATCCTCACTTCTGGTAGGGACCATTTGCTTCTTCCGTTTAGGGGCATGGCTGAATTGGTCAGGGAATTGAAATGTCTTTCCCTCGTTCCATGCAAATCGCGATGGCCCAGCAGTCTTTCCATATGGGAAATGCCAACTGCACACCCTAGAATTACAGTTTGGGGTGAAGTCTTCACACCTGTTAAAAGACAATAAAACAATCATCATTACTAAGTTTTTTCAGAACTTGGACTCGGAAACAGTATTCTCAGAACCTTGGTACGTCACCACTTAACAACCGAATTGTCATGTTCAAGAAACCAATTTGAAATGATTCAAGCTTTGTGACATGGTGCATTATCCTGCTGGAAGCAGCCATCAGAGGATGGGTACAAGGTGGCCATAAAGGGATGGACATGGTCAGAAACAATGCTCAGGTAGGCAGTGGCATTTAAACGATGCCAAGGGGCCTAAAGTGTGCCAAGAAAACATCCTCCACACCATTACACCACCACCACCAGCCTGCACAGTGGTAACAAGGCATGATGGATCCATTTTCTCATTCTGTTTACGCCAAATTCTGACTCTACCATCTGAATGTCTCAACAGAAATCGAGACTCGTCAGACCAGGCAACATTTTTCCAGTCTTCAACTGTCCAGATTTGGTGTGCTCTTGCAAATTGTAGCCTCTTTTTCCTATTTGTAGTGGAGATGAGTGGTACCCGGTGGGGTCTTCTGCTGTTGTAGCCCATCCGCCTCAAGGTTGTGCTTGTTGTGGCTTCACAAATGCTTTGCTGCATGCCTCAGTTGTAATGAGTGGTTAATTCAGTCAAGTTGCTCTTCTATCAGCTTGAAGTAGTCGGCACATTCTCCTCTGACCTCTAGCATCAACAAGGCATTTTCGCCCACAGGACTGCCGCATACTGGATGCTTTTCCCTTTTCACACCATTTTTTGTACACCCTAGAAATGGTTGTGCGTGAAAATCCCAGTAACTGAGCTGATTGTGAAATACTCAGACCGGCCCGTCTGGCACCAACAACCATGGCACGCTCAAAATTGCTTAAATCACTTTTTAAATCACGCTTTCCCATTCTGACATTCAGTTTGGAATTCAGGAGATTGTCTTGACCAGGACCACACCCCTAAATGCATTGAAGCAACTGCCATGTGATTGGTTGAGTAGATAATTGCATTAATGAGAAATTGAACGGGTGTTCCTAATAATCCTTTAGGTGAGTGTATATATGATATATCCCCCTGCACCTGTCATTTTTTACTCATGTCCCATTGTCCCTGTTCGCCCCAATGGCGTTTTGCACATCCTCTTATACTAGTAGTTATTTGCACACAATCATTTGTGCTGTTATTTAGTTATTATCTTGTAATCATTTGCACTGTTACCCACTAGTCTTACTGTTTATACTATTGCTCAGCCACCACAGCAAATTTATTTAAATAAGTCTTTAAATTCACCTCATCTGCACATAATATTTACACATTTTTACTGAGTGTTTGATATACTTTGTATTAGGGATGAGCTGAATATCCATATCTGTACTCGGAATGGGTGTGGCCTCCCGGAAGTGGGCAGATCTACCCGGAAGCAGTTCATTTGGGCAGGCATGGTGGCCTAGTGGATAGCACTGTGGCCTCACAGCAAGAAGGTTCTGGGTTCGAACTCCGATTGTCCCGGGCCTTTCTGTGTGGAGATTGCATGTTCTCCCCATGTCTGCGTGGGTTTCCTCCAGGTGCTCCGGTTTACCATCAAAAACATGCAGGTTAGGTTTGGGACTACAGATTGTATGCTATAATCTGGCTCATCTACAGTCTGTACAGATGTGTAAGATTGTACATTAATGAGCACTGTCCCAAATAAATAAAAAATAAAATACAAAATCAGCCTGACATTGATTTGGCTTGGACAGCAATTGCTGTATGTTTGATAAAAACATTGCTCTGTAGCTCAAGTTGGAGGCTGTTCTGTAACTAGTAAACCATATTGATTTCAGGCTTGAAGGAAACACATCCGGGTAGCTCCGCCCACTTCCGGGAAGGTCAAGCCCATTCCGAGTACGCATTTGAATATTCGGTTCATCCCTACTTTGTATTCTGCATATTTTATGATAAACATTGTGTTGTCTCTTGTACTTTTGGTTATGTTTATCTTGTGCCAGGTTACCAGGTTACCTTAATTAGTTCTCAATTGACTCTCAAAAGGTGAAATAAAATAACAAAAATGCAAAAATAAGCACCACTCTCTTAGCTTCTCTGGTGGTTTTGGATGACTAATCCTGGAGTCTTTCATATCTTTCAGGCCTAACGAATGTCTGTATATATTCTTACTCATCTTTTACATCTGGTGTATGTTTTGAGAGTTACTGCTACTGTCCTAAATGTAGGTTTTTATTTTGCTTAGTTACATGGCTAATGTTTTCTCTTATGCTTTAGCATTCAATAGGTTTCTATCATGGTGTAATCTTACATTAATTTTACATAAATAGCAAAGAGATGTACATTCAGTCATGCTATTTTCTAATACCATAATGGTATTTCTTTACTTCCTCCCGGCACTCTACTACTTTACTTAAAGCAAACATGAAGTCAATGTGACTACTTGACAGTTTGGTTTTGTGGGGCAGTGCTTCAGTGAAAAATTGTTCATGATTGGTTCTATTCCAAATGGAGATATCCAACCAGCGGAACTGCACGTTTCTTGCCAACAACATCAAGGCACACTTTCCAGACTTAAAGGACAGGTCTAAAATAAAAATGTTCTTAACATAATATATGCAAATATTACCATAGATGACTAAAGACATGTACATGCTAAGAAATTATTCATGGGGTTAGTACAGCTTAAAAATGAAGAGCTTTTTTACTATTAAAAATTAAGTTTGTTAGATGCACATAACTTATTTTAGGAAGAAATTGGTCTCAACTGAAGTGGATTTTTATCAAACATTTCCGATTTCACTTAAACGTGCAATATGTAATTTTTGTCCACCAGGGGGCTCTCAATCAAAACAATAGCAAAAGATGTACTTGGATGACGTCGGGAGGTTGCGTGGGATCATGGGTTTTGTTATCGTCGTCAATGACAACCTTTCAAGAAAAAATGTTCACTGACAAAGTAATGTATTGTTAAAAATATTATAACTTTATTCACGTTATGTTTGGCGGCTCCCTGGAACTATATTATATGACGTCATTGACGGGCGACAAAAAGAAACGTCCCGTGTCTTCAAATTAAATTCCAAATTTCTCTGGATTTGAAAGTTGGTGGAAACATTTAGGATAATGTAAGTACACAACTAAGAAATATATATAATATATGTATAGTGATGTTTTCTTTCAATGCAAAGTATGTATTTTATTATTGTTTTGATTGATATTACATATTGTACCTTTAACAACAGACAATATTAAGTTGGTGCTATATGTATAGAGTGCATCCGGAAACTATTCACAGCTTTTTCCACTTTTTGTTATGCCAAAATGGATGACAGTTTTTTCCAATTGCTAACACACTAAAATGACATGCATTTAGTGGTATATCTCATCACCAACAATAAACCTTTGGGAAGGAAAGACAAATGTTGGTCTGCAACACTTCTGGGCGAACAAACTAGTGGAAGTTCAGACATAGTAACGTCAAGAAATACAACTTAAAAGGTTTAAACATGTTTAAACATAATAATTGGTCATTGAAAAAAAACATGATAATTTTAACCATGAGAAATTGAGGAAAGAAAACAAAGGAAAAAAACGAGTAAAGTCATACCGAAAAGCATTTCTTAAGATATCATGAGGTTAGTTATTAACTGCTCTCAGATTTCCTGTGCACACACGAGGGGCCTCATTTATCAAGAAGTGTTCCCATAACGACTGAACCTTCCATGTGCCAGGGTTCCCTTGGTATTTATACTCCCTTGGTATTTATTAACATTTTTTTAGATGCACTGCAATGTTTGTTTTTCTTTGCCCAAGCAGATGATTTGCAATGCTCCCTATTAAGTTATTTTCCGCCATGATAGTGTTCCCGCCATTTTGAGTTTTCAGAAAAAAATACTTTTTCGAACTCCTCCTAGGCCGTTTCTCAGATTTTCACGAAAATTTAAATAGATCATCTTTAGAACATGTCGACAAAAAGTTATTAGAAGCTTTTTAATAAACCCAACCGTTATCGAATAACATGCAAACAAATTTAACATAGCGCTTGCGAATACAGCTGTAAGGCTATATCTCCACAACGCTTTATCTTATTCAGACCAAACTTGGTATATCTCATCACAAGCATGACCTTAGGCTGTTATGCTCTGTATCGAAAGAGTTCCCCCTGCTGGTCAAAAGCTACCACCCATTAAATCATATTATTAGTGACTGTATATTATTTTTTCACACATTATGCCTACATTCATATGTAATGTCTCCAATTACTTCATGCTACAGTTGGTCTGCCACTCCTAGCCATGTTGGCATGTCGTATCCTCTTTTTGCTCTTAGCCCCGCAAATGGCTGCTTGCAGCTTTAATTAGGGGTCCAAGCCCGAAGGGGCTGGGAACCATTGTTGCAAAGCAACGCGGTTCACAGCTCCAGCAGGGCTGTGGAACCCTATTATTTTCCTTAGGTTTCTTATTATTAGGGGTCCAAGCCCGAAGGGCACAATAGAAATACCTTAAACTGAGCTGAATCTGATGATATAGGACACGCCCATTTTTGATAACAAGATTTTTCACAATATCGCGCAATGCGCAAACCAACGTTTTTGAACTCGTCCTAGACCGTGCAACTGATCTCCACGAAACTTGGTACTTAGCATCTCCAGACGATCCTGACCAAAAGTTATCAAAATATTGTTTTTAAGTTAAACTATGTGCAATTGACAAACAAAAATATTTTTCGTAGCTAGCTATGAATAATGAACTTTAGTATATTGCTTCCAAATTAAATGCTATCTACGATGTTTGGTACCAAATTTGGTGAAGATCGGCCATTAGGGGGCGCTTTAATCAACATTTATGTGTTTAGGCAAATTTTAGGATTTACTACTTACATTAATGTGAGTAACTTTAAATTTACAGTGTAGGTGTGGAATTGATACCGGAACTCACATTTAAAAAAGTACACGTGGGCCACTAGGTGGCGCTATAATGATGTCAAACATGTTTTTACCTATAACTTCCACATTACACATTGCACAATATAAACTTTTATATCTATGTTTTCGTTGAATTAAGTTGAATCTGATGATATAGGACATGCCCATTTCTGATAATATCTTTCACAATATCGCGCCATGCATAAACCAACTTTTTCGAACTCCTCCTAGACCGTGCCACCGATCTACATGAAACTTGGTATCTAGCATCTCCCAACGGACCTGACCAAAAGTTATCAAACTAATTTTGCTATGTTAAACTATGTGCAATTGACGAACAAACAAATTTTCGTAGCTAGCTACGAAATATGAACTTTACTATATCGCTGCCAAATTAAATGCTATCATCAAAAAACTTGAGATTCTTGTTTAATGTCCCACTGTGATGCTCTATACCAAATTTGGCAAATATTGGCCATTAGGGGGCGCTTTAATCAACGTTTATTTGTTTTGGACAATAACTCAATACATTTAACTGGATCAATTGTGATTACAATATCTTATCTGTCATAAATGCTATCAACATGAAACATTTGGTCCTTGTTTGGCATGCCGCTCTGAAGCTCTGTACCAAATTTTTGTCATTAAAATGTGCTGTCATCAACGTAGAGCAGTTTTTGCCCTTTTACTCAATAAATGTTAATGGGATATTTACAACGGCGAATTTGTAGCTCACACCTCGATATTTTCTGACATTTGCCTCGCCAACGTTATATTTTGGGGTCCACTTTCCATAATGACTATCCAAAAGTATGAGCTTTTTTAATGTGTCAGACATTATAGAACATATACATTCTTTTATTATAATCGTATAGGCTACAATTTGTTTCAAACAAAGACAAGAAAAATTCATAATTCATGTAATATACTTTTATTTAGCAGATTTAATTGTGGTGTTCTATCCTAACCAATATTTCCTATATTTCTAAGCAGATGATCTATGCTATATTCTGATAAAATGCCACTCGTTGGGGTTATTAGAGTACGCTGGATCATGTGCCTGTGTATCTGGCAAACTTTATTTCCTGTTTGGAGTGTGTGGTGTTAGAAATGGTTTGTTGCTAATCTAGTACAAAATTGTACTACAAAACAATGTAAAACATTTTCAAGAACAACTACCTATAATGTATACTGTCGGTAGCAGCTTAAATTAGTGACTTGACCTGAACAGTGAAAGGGAAATGGGACAAAGTAACAGAAAAAAACCTGCAAAATGTTTTATGAAATTGTTTTCTTTGGACAAATGTAGATAACTCATTATTTGGGTCTGTTTTGTTTTGTTTAATGTGTAAAGCACAATGTACAGACTAGACAGGCAGACATACACAAATTACTACAGTCAATTGCTACAGAACCTTTGATTTTGCGAATCAGTGTTACCTTTAAGCCCTTTTCCCTGCGGAATTAGGACAAATTGAACCAAATGTCAGTTCATTCAAATACGCTATCTGAATCATTAGCCACAGCTATATGGCACTCCGATTACCTCTACTATCTGAAAACCTGTTTTCCGAATTACAGTTTATGGATCGACATACTGTGTGATGGCATTTCATCTGGTGGGTATTCCAGAAAGCAGGCTATGTGACATAATCGGATAAGTTTCAGTTGTGATTGGGTGCATTGATGAAATCCAAATTTTCATTAAAGCTCCTTGAGTCAATGAAAGAGACTGCTTGTGTTGTTCTTCACAACATTGCCCCAATGAGAGGTGAGAGGTCCCCCCTTCTCTTGATGACGATGGCCAAGGAACCCCATGTAAACCCGTTAGACCAAAGAGATGTCAGGGTGGTACCAGAAATGATTTGTCAAAATCACTTATAAAATCAGTTAACAGTAAAGTTGATTATTGTTAATTTATTTCTCTATTTCCTGTAATAAAGACATTTGTATGTATTGGTTTATATACCATTCAACCACAATGTCACATTAATGTTCAAATACTGTTTCCCACCTTAAGCTGGTGCTCTAGCAATTTAATTTAAAGTATGGCCTTTTGTATGTTGACCCTTTTCTCCTAAATTTGAAGCATATGCAGTAAAATAAAATAAGCATGCATAATGCACAAGTGAAACAATGACTGTAAAATGCATTCCAATGCCTTTTGAAATGGTGAAAGTTGATGATTTTATTCATTAGAAACACTGATAAAAGAGTGAAAACATAATTAAATTGTAAGTTTTAATATGGTACACCTACATTTTACTAAGCCACTTGTGTTGGTAGCTTTGTCTGATGAATTGCCCCCTGAAATCCCATCGACCACAGGTAAATGCGTGTCTATTTTTAAAACATGCCCAAAAAAAATTTATTGTAAAAATAAGATTTTATTGTTATTATTTTACCCAAATTTGGAACCCATTCAAAGACGCCTTATTGCAAGCTGTTGTTTTTTATTTCAATTGTACCTTAATGTGTCCCATCATGGTGCAGTGCGCATGTATTTTTTTAATCAATCGATAGTTTAGTTTTTTATTTGTTTCCATATTTAGGTGATTCATTTCTCCATTCATTTGAATCAAAACGGATGCAGCTCCGGTACAGTAGGTGGCAGTATATGCAACATTAAGTCGGTTGCGATCTGCCAGTTATCATAGAAGAAGAAGAAGAAGATTGCAGCTCAAAATAAAGGTAGACGGCTGTATATGTTGCAAAATAAAGTTGGGGGAGTGAGTAATAGTGGGGCTAACCGAAGAGAGCAGGTATTGATTAGTAGACTGAGGATTGGACATAGTGGATTGAATGGTACCCTATTTATATTGGGAAAACACCCGACTGGACAGTGCAGTATGTGTAAGGTGATGGAGACAGTGGAACATGTCCTGATGTCGTGCGGGAAATCTATACAACACAGAGAGGTTATGTATGCAGGATTGCAGGTGGAGGGACAAGACGTGTGGAGGTTTAAAGATTTTCTGGACAGGGGGCTAGCTGTAAATGGACGGAAGCATATATTTAGGTTCTTGAAAGACACAGGGCTACTTAAGAAGTTGTAGGTGAGGGGATGAACAAATGAGTAAAAACAAGTAGGAGGCGGTAATGCAACAATGTGGATGCAAACTGCCGTTAAACCCTAATGAAGAAGAAGAAGATTGCAGGTCCGGTGGACTGTTGTCCCCTAGCCTGGTAGCTGTAGCAAAGCAATTCACTCACTGGCAACTGTACCTCATCTATTTCTGTTCAATGATCCTTCCTAAAACATAATGGATAACCTTGGGAAACTGACTTTACCAATCGTAGCTGATCATCTATGTTTAGCACTAAGAAGCTAGTCATTTACCACTCTACGGACACCTAACCTGGCTATAGCTACCATTGTGGCTAATCCCATTGTGAGTTTAGCTAACCGAAGATCTGCACAACGAAGGTAAGCATTAATGATATTGAATAATGAATGTTTATAGAACATTGCTAAACATGTATACATGTTACCCAGATAGGTGGTTGATTGTATTGGTATATAATTATCAATTCAAACTGTCCCGTTTTAAAGACTTGACATTGGCTAGTTAAGTGAATAATATAAATTGGGAGCTATAGGTGTTATGACCACAAATTAAGCATTTACGATCTAATGAATAATATTTTCAAATTTATTTCAAAATGTATTGGTGACAGATTATAGTTAAAAATGTACAAGACCTACTGAAGGGCATATTAAATATCAGTTCTATTACGAGCTGCGTCCAACCACGCTAGGTATAGTAATAGCATAGGTAGCTAACAACACCTAATTCCCGGTCCCTCGTCATCGAGTAATACCATAGATACGCTCACCTAAAGGATTATTAGGAACATCCGTTCAATTTCTCCTTAATGCAATGATCACATGGCAGTTGCTTCAATCTATTTATGGGTGTGGTCCTGGTCAAGACGATCTCCTGAACTCCAAACTGAATGTCAGAATGGGAAAGAAAGGTGATTTAAGCAATTTTGAGCATGGCATGGTTGTTGGTGCCAGAAGGGCCGGTCTGAGTATTTCACAATCTGCTCAGTTACTGGGATTTTCACGCACAACCATTTCTAGGGTTTACAAAGAATGGTGTGAAATGGGATAAACATCCAGTATGCGGCAGTCCTGTGGGCGAAAATGCCTTGTTGATGCTAGAGGTCAGAGGAGAATGGGCCGACTGCTTTAAGCTGATAGAATAGCAACTTTGACTGAAATAACCACTCGTTACAACCGAGGTATGCAGCAAAGCATTTGTGAAGCCACAACACGCACAAACTTGAGGCAGATGGGCTACAACAGCAGAAGACCCAACCGGGTACCACTCATCTCCACTACAAATAGAAAAAAGAGGCTACAATTTGCAAGAGCTCACCAAAATTGGACAGTTGAAGACTGGAAAAATGTTGCCTGGTCTGATGAGTCTCGATTTCTGTTGAGACATTCAGATGGTAGAGTCAGAATTTGGCATAAACAGAATGAGAACATGGATCCATCATGCCTTGTTACCACTGTGCATGCTGCTGGTGGTGGTGTAATGGTTTGGGGGATGTTTTCTTGGCACACTTTAAGCCCCTTAGTGCCAATTGGGCATCGTTTAAATGCCACAGCCTACCTGAGCATTGTTTCTGACCATGTCCATCCCTTTATGGCCACCATGTAACCATCCTCGGACAGCTACTTCCAGCAGGATGATGCACCATGTCATAAAGCTCGAATAATTTCAAATTGGTTTCTTGAACATGACAATGAGTTCACTGTACTAAAATGGCCCCCACAGTCACCAGGGGCCTCATTTCTAAAACTTTGCGGTGGATTTGCGTACGGACGAAATATAGGACATGAGTACGCAAAGAAATATTCAGATTTATAAAAGCATGCGCACGCACGTCCTACGCCTTTTTCCTTTTATAAATCACAATCAACCTTAATACGTAGCGCAGCTTTTGCGGCTACATGTCACGCCCTTATTTGCCCATAAATAGTCAGTGAAACGCCCCAAAATTAATATTCATTAATTGAGGAAGCATGGGAAACACGGAGGAAAACCAAAAAAAGCCACTTCACTCAAAGTGAAGTAAAAAATGTTATTGGCAAGGTGAAAAAGTGGAGGAAAATGTTGTTTGAAGGGCACAGTGTGCCTATTACCAATGGCGAAGAGGCGTTGGAGTGGCAAAAGCTTGCAGACGCTGTAAGAAAGTCGGACGGTGGCCGAAATATAAAGTGGTCAGATAACAGTCGATGTGAAATCGTCTAGTGCTTCATCGCGAAAGTGTGTCTGCCACGGGTGGGGGGAATTGGCTACATTACAGCAACATGTCTGCATCCCAAATTATTTTGACATTGGTGGAATGCAAATGCTTTCGATTAATGAACGCATGTTCATTCTCATTCATTGTCCTTATGGGCAACATGAGTGCAGTCAATAGTACCGATTACATTTGGGAAACCGGACAAATTGTGCTTTTTTGTTTGACTGTTCACCCGCCGTGTACGGAAACTTAATGTAATTATGCGACAAGCCTATTATACCGACTAACGCCTGGTGTAACGTTTCCCAGTTCCCCTTCCCTGGACACTGCCACTTCCCTATTCCATCCCGTTTAGAACTACAATTCCCATTCCCCAGTTCTACTTCCTGTGGACTACAGCTTCCCTAGCCATGCATGTTCAGAACTACAATTCCCATAGCCCGGACTCAATCAGCCTAACTCTGTACACCTGCACTCACCCAGTCCATATTTAAGACACACACACACCTAGCCTCTTCGCGAGGTATTTTGTGAGTATACATTTCAATTACTGAGCATTCATGTGTTATGTTGTTGTTTTCTGGCCTGACCTTAGCATTGTGTTTCATGTACTTTGACTTGGATCATCCCTTGTACCTTTGCCTGGTTTTTGGATTGATATTCTGGCCTGACCTTTGCAAGGAATGTTTGTTATAAATTTTGGATAATCCTCTGTACCGTAGTCTGAACAGTTTATGCCTTTGTTTTTTTTTTACTTGCCTGCCTGCCTGATAGCTTTATCCAGATTCCGCATGATTGACTAACCTGTTTTCAAATAAACATTATTGTTCATTCTACTTTTGGGTGAGTTTGATACTTATAGAGGAGAGCTCATTACAGAATACCTCGCCTAAAACAGAAAATGGCTGGGAGTGAGATGTTTTGGGATTGCTGGGCTCAGGAGGATCCACAAATGGACCTCTACGAAGCCTCCTATGAGGACTTTTTAATCAGAGAGGCTATGGACGGGGACTACATCCTTCCCCGTCGTGTCTTTGAGACACCTGCCCTTTGTGAAGCTAAGAGGGCACCCAGTTCCTGTTCCAAGACAGTAAGTCCCAGTCCCAATCTCAAGAAGGCTACTAGTCACAGTTCCAAGATGGCTACTAGCTCCTGTTCCAAGAAGGCTACTAGCTCCTGTTCCAAGAAGACTACTAGCTCCTGTTCCAAGAAGGCTACTAGTCCCAGTTCCAAGATGGATGCCAGTCCCAGTTCTAAGATGGCTAGCAGTTCCAGTTCCCAGAGGGATTTAACCGTCATTGAATTAAGGAGAGACTCATGTTCAGAGGAAGAGCTGTGG
>JACXGM010019275.1:0-18492 GCA_016801145.1 Umbra pygmaea
ACCTCTTTCAATTTTGACTGTATTTTCTATCTTTCTTCCTTACTCTACAATCTGTGTAATTCTTGTGTATTTGTATTCATGTGTAACTATGTCTGTACTTGCACCTTTTTGCTTTATCTTGGCCAGGTCGCCGTTTTAAATGAGAAATTGTTCTCAACGTGCCCACCTGGTTAAATAAAGGTTAAATAAAATAAAAAAAATAAAAATGCTGCGACTTGAGTAGTGTACCTGTTCTATCCAAACACCTGACGCGCATTTTCAGTGTGCCAAATGTTTGTTCAATTAGGCTACACTGCATGTTTGTGTGTGTTTTTTTCGATTAAACAGCATTTCACGCACTTGCTGGCATCATAAATTGTGTCATCATTAACCATGTCTTCAACAGATAGCCTTTGTCTCCTTCAGAGCCACCCATCCAAGGGGAGATTCCTCATTGCAAAGTTGCCATAAATGAGTCGTGGCTTGAGTCAGTAATTCGCAAAGACATGGGTGATTTTACTATTAGCATTGCAAATTACTTGTATGTTGATTGTATGGGTTCCCTTGAGGTTGATGTATATCAGTGCAAATAATTCATTCTGAATAATTTGTGTAAATGTGTACACTAGATGTATACCTATTTTTTCACATTTTCGGACACCACAATGACTTCCCTCGTGTGGTAATATTTTTCCTTCTAATTATGTATTGCAACAATAAAGAACTGCTGCATTTGTGTAGATGAGAGGAGCAAATTGTATGCGTGTTGTGCACACGCTACATTATGGTTAAGCATGCGCATATGAATAACACGCCACTGACTTTTAACCAGGTTTTTCCCTTGTCTGTGACGGAATTGTTTTCGGAAACTGCAAGTTAGCACCAGGGAACGTTTGCGCCGGAACACGCCTATACTTTTCACCGAACCGCTCAACGAACGCAAGATCATTCCCTAATTTACCGACACATGTCTGTGGAGGGAAAAGTCGCATATGCGTCGGGTGCAAGATAGGAATGATACATGCGTTTGTGTAAAAAGTCAATTGCGCTGGGTGTAAGATAGGGCCCCAAGTGTAGGCAGAAAGATAGTAAGAATGAAATGGTTATATACTTCTTTGATTACCAATGGTCACTCTTTAAACACCAAGTGTAGGCAGAAAGATAGTAAGAATGAAATGGTTATATACTTCTTTGATTACCAATGGGCGGAAATCAGGCTACCTGGCAATTTGACTGATTTCAATTTTAGTTCACAGTTGCAGATGAATCACTATTGGCTTTTGATTGTTCTAGCAGATTGGACGGTATAGCATTAAGTATGTGCATAATGTATTCAAAGGGAAGAGGCCAATTTTAGGGCAGTTTTTGTAGAAGATTTGCATTAGAAATATCCTCAGAACATAGTTCCATGGTTTTGCTCCCACTTACATTTCCCTCACTGGTTCAGTTGCTCTACAGTTTGTGTTCCATTTTTAGTCTGTTCCTTGCTAATATGCATTGCTCTAGTTGAGATTTGAGAAGTTGCATGCCAAGAAATTGTGAAATACATCATTCCAATGCAAGGTACATCTTTTGATTACAGATAGATCCAGTAGTTCTATAGTGCACAATGTTGACTGATGGCCACCAAGTCAGCATTTCGCACTTTAAAATGATTTATTTTTTGGCACGTAATGTAATTGGCTGGCAGTATATTGTGTTCCTCCCCTCTTCTCTCTCTCGCTAGGCCGCTATGAAAGATGCAGATGTGTCTTAGAAGTCTGGCAGCTTATGATACTACTCAAGTTCAATAAGAATGTTATTAAATGTATGTAGAATGAAGGTACAGTTGTAGTGCAACAAACTAGTATGTAACCATTAGATATCATGCACCTTGATGCATAACATCTTCTCACGAATGCCTAGTAGCCTCTACAAATTCAGTAGATGCTTCTTCATTGAGACCCTGGGCAAAAACCTGCAAACTATTGTGCAGATAGAAATATTTACACATATCTACATTAAACCATAGGCATAAATTTAGGGTGGGACGGTAGGGACATGTCCCCACCAATGTTTAGGAAACATATAATTGTCCCCACCAATAATTGCGATTCTAAACATATTTTTTTCATTCTGTTAACTATTTCTGCTTCACAATTGGTTCACTCTCTCAATATAAGCGTCAGTCTCCTGATTGGCAGGAGAGCGCTGATCACAATGTGTACTAAGCTAATAGTGGGCAGGTGAGCGTCAAAACCAGTAGTATACAGTCAATGGTCGAAACGAGACTGTGAGAAGAGAATTAATTGCTGTAAGCTATACTTTAACATTGAGTGAATAATAAACGATAAAATCGAATTATATTACACTCCTGTATATTATTATTGAAAATGTATAGTATTTCTAACGTTAACGAGCCTTTGCTAGCTCTGGAACACAACTACGGAATTGTCTGCTTGCTAGCTATCGGACATTCATTTGTCTTGTAGTTGCGGTCGAAGCTGTGCTAGCTAGTACCTGAAAACTTGTAAAAAGGATTTGTTAATATCATCATACCAAACTGCTTATTTCAATGTTTTTTCAGATGTTAACAGAATGGCTCCAAAAAACGAATTACTGACCTTCACAAAAAGACAATGTCTAAGTAGAATAAATGTCTAGCTTTACATTGTTAGGTACAACTAGTTGACATAGTTATTAATGATTGGACTTATTGTACTGTATACTGTGTCATTTATCAGACAAATGAAGTTCCCGTTGATCCAAGCAGCAGTAAAGAGACAGAAAGAGAAACATGGTCACAGGTGAGTTCTTAAATAGTCTAGTAGTGATTATGACAGTAAGTGTTGAAATTGATTATGATATTGTTTTTGAGGCACAGTGTGTTCATACTAGGCTAAACTAATGCCATAAAGAAATACTCAGAAGAGCCATTGTGTATATACAGTGGGTGAAATAAGTATGGAACATGTCACAATTCTTCTCAGTATATATATTTCCAAAAGGGCTGTTGACATGCAATTTTCACCAGATGTTGGTAACAACCCAAGTAATCCATACATACAAAGAACCACCAAAAAATAAGTTCAGAAATTAAGTTGTGTTATAATGTGTAATGACACAGGGAAAAGTATTAAACACATGAAGAAAGGGAGTTGCAATAAGGCATGGGAAGCCAAAACAACAGCTGAAAACCATCAGTAATTAAAGAGGAATCCAGCCCCCTGTCAGTAGAAATTAATATCAGCTGGTTTAGTCCCAACTGATGACCTACAAAAAGGTCTCATTGCCAAGGTGTCACAGAAGACGCATTGAATGATAGGTAAAAGCAAAGAGCTGTCTCAAGACCTTCGCAAACCAATTGTTGCAAAACATAGTTATGGCTTTGGTTATAGGCACATTTCTAAGCTTCTGAATTTTCCAGTGAGCACTGTTGGGGCAATAATACAGAAGTGGAAAGATAATAATTTCACCATAAATTTGCCTTGACCAGGTGCTCCTCGCAAAATTTCTGACAGAGGAGTGAAAAGAATAATCAGAAGAGTTGAGTAACTTTCTGAAAAGTAGGTTTAAAGCACACAAGTCACTTTGTGCCTGTAGACTTGAAGAAACCAATATTCAATTTAGCTAGCTAATATTAGATTAAGAAATAAGTTTAGTTGACCACTGGACTTACGTAATGTTACAGAACTCTGAATAAACCTGAATATATTTTGACACTTCTGACCTACTGTATGAAATGCAGTAACTTGTGTGTGTGTGTGTGAGTGTGTGTGTGTGTGTGTGATTGCACAAACGCTTTCTGCTCATGCTTTTAGCAACAGGCAGGAGCATCGATAGCAAATAGAATGTTAAAACTGTGTCCCCACCAATGTTCAAACCAAACCTACACCCCTGCATTAAACTCAACAGAAAATGTTGCAGTTTTGAAGCAAATTTGCTCCAATTCTACACATTCTGCTGTCATGTGGTATTAGGACTCTCCGACCAACATAATGTAAAAAAACAAGAATGTTTAGTTGAGGACTCACTGGAAGTGGACGGACCAGGGGTTTCCTGCATGACCATTTCGTAATCTACCACTGATTAATGTAGGTGAATAAAAAATATAATAATAATGAAATAAATCTTATGAATCAAATTGAGCCAAGAGTAAATTGCTTTTCTTGTCCACCCCTGGTGAGCAGCTCAAACTTTATGTCTTCATTCTGTATTTCCACTGGAAAATGTATGTTGTAGCCGACTGTGCCTGTATCACTGTACATTAATATTGTCCACTGTGTCTCTTTATTAACATGAGCTGTGTATTCAGAGCCAGAGGCCATAATTTCTACTCTGCTTAAAGTTTACACAATATTCTGTAGCACCATGTAAAGATCTTAGGAATATTGTGTTTCCCTTAATACATCATGGCCATAATATATTTGTAGGCACACGAATTAGCATTACATCCTGCCTGGAAAACACCATTCATTGTTTTTCATGGTGGAAGAAAGGCCTTGATTTGCTGTTTGTTTTGGCCCTATATCATGTCTAAAAAAATGAGGAAAATGGAAAATGACTGTTCTTTCTATAGTGGCATTTCTGCAATGTCTTAATGTTTTGCAGTGACTTTTGTACATTAAACATGCATGCCTATTAATAGTGCCAAAAAACGGCTGAGCATTCCCTAATATTATCTGTCCATTTAAGCAGTTTTGTATGTAAATGAGCCAAAACACTTCTATGGAAAATATGAACAGTTTTTTGTTTATGGATGATTGTTCTTGCTTTGAAAAAGACTTGCAGCATAAATAGGAGAGTATGTCATGCTCTATATAGCACACAGGCACATTAAGCATAGCCTAGCTGGTGTCAAATCGGCACCTCACCAGGTTTTTGAGTCAATAATACTTGGCCAAGTGATTAATTGATTAATGATATACAGTCAGTTCCAGGAATAGAAGAAACAGATAAACTTCTTCTACAATCTGGTCTCAATAAATCTTAAGCTGAAAAAAACATTGATACAGTGTTGGCTATTATAGTAAATGGCTATTTTCTATCTATCTATTCATAATAATATTTGTATTACTGTTCAATTCCTCTTTCATTCTTGCCAACAAAATGTTCTTACAAATTTTTTTTTTCATGTGCCTGAACCATTGACAAAGTAGATGCCAGGTCTTTTTTATTTAATGTTTATTAATGGCAGTCATGAGTCATTTATTCACTAATTTTAGTTAATTATGTGGTGTTTGTGTGGTAAGATTCATGCTGATGTCTTCTGTCATGTTAATGTGGTAAATTGAATGTGGGTAAATAGCCTTAGCTTCTGGCCCTGGCTGGATTGCTTGGTTTGTTTGTGTTTGTGTTAGCTAACAGCTTCTATATTAAATAACTTTAATATAGGTTTTGGCAATAGACACTTAATAATTGACTAGTAATTGACTTTTGTTGCTGGGTGTTTGTGTACATCAGTAATACCATAAAATCTCATGTTGGAGAAGGATGGGGTGACAATATGGAAATCTGGATGCGGCCCTACCCTACGCTGCACCCAGAAGTCAAATCACATGGTACGCACAAGAACAGTATTGGGCCAGAGAAACCCATTAATTTACATGAATTAAGTGGCTGTGCTCTCCTAAAACGTTGCGTCCAGCAAAGCAACGCTTACCTTTCCTACCGTGGAGCCGCTGCGCTCGAAGTCGAAATAGTTTGAACAGAAGCCGCTGACATCTTGAAGTGGAACCAATCTGATTGCAGTTTGTGGTCATATCGTTCAATGGACCAAAACGGAGGAGGAACTGTTTTGTGTGTATTTGAGTTTCTACAACGATACGTGTGACATGTTTTGTGTCGGGCGCATCTCATACTGACTATCATGTGCATCGGCCTGTAGCCTGTACATTCACTCACATGTCCTACCCTCAGCATTGTACATCAACTCAATATCCCAATCTAATAACATGTTTATTTGTGCCTTTGTCAATCATTTTTATGACATAAAACCGAACGTTTTTCTTTATCTCCCTTTTGTATTAGTACAAATCTCATCATGCCAGCAAGCTCCATTTTGTGTCTGGTTTGGCCGAGGAGATGTTTGGCATGTCACTGGTAATGAATAGCCCTGAGCTAATTAGGGACACAGTACAGAGAGGGTGTACATCCAGGGGAAACCGACAGAGAAGAAATTAGGATGAATAAATAAAAAAGGGGGAAGAGAACAGAGCAGGGGAGAGACATTGGCAGATGCCAGGGCTATACTGTCGAGATGCTTTCCCCTGTTTGGCAGAAGAAATGGGTCGGCAGTGCCAATTAATTAAGATGCGTTTTCGTTTGCAATAACGCTCCACATTGTCTCTCGCGGTGCACTCCAACACGCTGTCCACCCGCCTCCTCACTCTCCGGAAGTTTGCATGAATGGAGGTGGGGAGGACAGGTGTGGAGGAAGTTGTGGGGGGGCGGTGTTGGGGATTAGATGTCATCACAGCCCCATCACTCGCCTGAACGGAAGCAAACTTTAGATTCCCGCGCCTGCCAATTTGCAGCACGTTTGTGATGTATAGTAGGTGCTGATTGTTTTGGAATTGTCTCCATTTCCCTCGGGGAGGCAATATATGCAACACACACACTGCTAGCTCTGTCATGCTTTGAGTTCCACCCACAACATAAGTACAGTGGAACATCATGTTAACACTGGTTTAAGACTATATTTTAGCATCATTTTTGTCATGTTTTTTTGTCTGTGATAGCTAATCCAGTCTTAGACTGATAAGAGGTTCCTATACATAAAAAATATTCTGTCATACTGGTTGCTCTGCAAAACAACGCGTCAGACTAAAGACTACTACTCAGTATAGCTCTATGAAAACATATGTTTTTTAATAGCAAAAATGTAACTGAGCAACTTGTATGGAAGTTTTGTTTACAAAGGGCACATAAACCAAATGTATATGTTCCTACTGAATATATTTTAGTATCATGCATTTTGTACTTTGTGTATTTCATGTGTTACTTGTCTTGGAAACTATTTTGTCTCATCTCTAGCTTTTCTCGACCGGTCAAGAATATGTGGCTGAATGCTATCGTAATGTAAATGGGACCATAGATGGCTAGCTTGAATGCTATCGGAATGTAAACGGGACCATAGATGGCTAGATTGAATGCTTTCGGAATGTAAACAGGACCATAGATGGCTAGCTTGAATGCTATCTGAATGTAAGCGGGACCATAAACGGCTAGCTGGAATGCTATCTGAATGTAAACGGGACCATAGATGGCTAGCTTGAATGCTATCGGAATGTAAACGGGACCATAGATGGCTAGATTGAATGCTTTCGGAATGTAAACAGGACCATAGATGGCTAGCTTGAATGCTATCTGAATGTAAGCGGGACCATAAACGGCTAGCTGGAATGCTATCTGAATGTAAACGGGACCATAGATGGCTAGCTTAAATGCTATCGGAATGTAAACGGGACCATAGATGGCTAGCTTGCAATATAAATCTTCCTTGTTCACAGCAAAAACAATTCCTGGACCCAAGTACACTCAAAACTGCCCTTTCTGTAAATTATTGGACATTGTTTACTTTATAATATAAAGTTGAGTTGAAGTGCCATTAAAATATAAAAAATAATGTCTAACATGCTTCCTCACTATCAAGTTTCTATTTAAGAATTGCTAGATAAATCCACCTTAAATGTTTGCTTGAATGAGCCGAGTTGTGTATCTGGAAATTTTGTCAATATTCGGTTAAATTGCTTTTACTTGAAATTTGTTAGCTTAAACTACGCTTGCTTGACTTTGAAGAGACATCGCTTACTGAGATGGGCACATATACAAGGGGCAGCTGCCTCAACACAGTACCTGTTGCTCTTGGTCAGGTCACACTTATGTATGAATGAACGTACATGAAATTCCTTTTAGGATGTACATCAATACAGTATGTACTAGATACAGAGTTTGGCAGGGCTTTTTTTCTGAGGTATGCAACACAAGCACTCAAATCCCAAGAGTCCTTCAAGTTAGTTTAATCTCAATGTTTACCGTTAGACCTAAATAGCGTGTGACGTGTGTATATTCGTGAGGCCGGACCCGCTTGTTTGCGTTGGTGTTCATACTTGTGTGGTGGATGACACATTTCAACTGCTCCATACAATCTGACATGACAGAGCTGCGTCGCATGGTTCAATATGACAAGGCTCTCAGGTAGCAGGCTGATGTCGATAGCAGATTGTCACTAAGCTGAGAGATGGCCAGAGGAACGTGTCTGGACTTCCTGATTGACTGGTGTTGTTCATTTATATAGTCTTAGTTAAAGGCATGGGTTTTAGATGGGCTTGCTAAGCCATATTAAGCGTAGTCAGGAACCCCTGTGAATATTGTTTTACTGACCATGTATTACTTATGTGTGTGTTTTATATGCTGTTATTGTAGGTGCCTATGATATAAATGTACACCTGGAACCCTGGTCTTTGGCTTTTTGTTCCATTCCTTCACTCTAAACAGGGACTAAATTTACACCTGGACATGTGGGTGCAGTTATGAACTAGAATAGAAAACCAGTAATATTACATTTACATTAAAAATACACTCTTATCAGGAGCTGCGAGTACATACGTTTTCATCCTGGCTAGCCATGGGAATTGAACCCACAACACGGGAGTTGCGAGCTGCATGCTCCACCAACTGAGCTACACAGGACCCATGCTGCGGTCTTTTTATTCTCACTAGCTGTGGGATTTTGTGGGACGCCTCTGCTGCGGTGGTCCACATTTCCAAAGTCAATGTGTTATAGTAGGTGAGGGTGAAAAAGGTTTACGTATGTTGTTCTGTGTTTATACTCCTACATTGCTTGTGGGAATTTCCTCTCAATTCAGTTATGTTTAATCATAGAGGGATTGGGGAAAAAAGAGGGGGAAAATAGCATAGAGAAGAATGAGCAAAAGGCTTTGATCATGTCCTAGATTAACAGGAGATGAAAGCTGGATAAAACAGACAAACCAGTGGCTCAGACATCCAGCTATAGTATGGACATGTTATTTTTTGTTGTTTTCCATGCTATTTTCAATTTAGCCATTCTTTTTTATCAGTGACAGTTTAAACATGGCTAACCAGCAGGTTCCATTTTCCTAGCAAGCAAGCTGCATAAAGAACATAACATCTCCAGCCTGTCTACAGTGGTGTGATGGTACGCCTGTTGTTAAGATACTTCTCTTGATCCATACCAATGTTCTGTTTCCTCTTGATTTTTTTCTTCTTTTCTGTAGAGAACAGAAAAAAGGTCAGCCGCACAACAAGCCTTATCTTTCAACCCTGCTTCCAATAGCAATAAGAAAAGAGGCGTTTCTCTCAGTGGTATACGTCCACTGGAGGAGGTGAGACAGAGACACTGACAGATGACTGACAGACAGACTGAAAGGCAGACAGGCAACCTGTTTGAGAGCAGTGGAGATAGAAGACAAGGCTTAGGAGACAGCAGACATCAGTCCACCACAGAAAGCCCCATGCAGGACCATTTCCCCCTTTTATATTCGTAACTCGGATGCTAATTACAATTTATAAATACGAATCTACAAGTGCTGTACATTAACATAATGGAGGGCTGATTGAACGATAGGAAGACGGCTGTTTTCTGTTTTTCTCTTTGAGAAAAACCTCCCCTGGTTTTAATCTCCAATCGCAAAGGTGAAAGCCATGTCATTCTGTCATTGAGTAAGACAGTTAACCCAAATTGCTCCTTCTCCCTGTAACACCCAACCTTATTTTAGCTGTAGGTTATGACTGCATAATCACCTTAACTGATTAAATAATGGTAAAAAAGTTCTTTATTATGCCCCCTTAAGATAGAGAAAATAAATAAAACATAAATTAGTGGTAAAATTCACCCCGTCTTCAATTGAACACACTGTTTCTTTAAAGATCGACTTCCACTTTTAACTCAACCACTTGGGGTTGTGTAGGGGCTGACACATTCAGTGCCTGTAAACCAATAAGACTTTCTTGTCTTTTCTAAGGGACAGAAAGAGGTTTTCCATTGACCTCTCAAGGAATTTAAGCAAAGCATATTTTCGATTCTGGTTAGACTGTTTATTCACTAGTCTACTTGCAGTCTACTTGTAATTTAAAATGGAGGTATGAAAATTCAGTGTTCAATATTATTTGAATCACTTCAGTGTTGTTTAAAATAATGTGGATGATATTTTTATGCACTTTTTCTGTGATTTCTTTTGGCTTTTTTGTATTATTATTTTTTTATGTGAATTTTACATAGATGTGAGTACAGTCCACGCTAAAGAACAATGCTGTCAATACAGATGCTATTTTCAGTTGTTTTTGTTCAAGTTAATTTACATGCCTCACCACTCATTACTCAGCTTTTATGTTTCATGATGTGTCATGTTCTACGAAGTCAGGCTGGAGTGATGACAGCTAGCTGTCAGATGTCAAGCACTGATAAAAGTACAGTAAATATATTCATTTTTTTCTCTATCAACTGTCTTATGACTTTAATGAGGCTATCTTTATTCACTTTTGAAACAGACCTCATCTAGTCTGGCTTGTTTGCCATAATTCTTCTGACAGTTTTTTGGGTGTATATACATTTCAGCTCTCATAGGACAGACACCAGTGATATTATGTACAGTTGTGCTCAAAGGTTTGCATACCCCTGGAGAATTGGTAATAGATATACAATTTTTAAAGAAAACCTGAATAAGCAGGCAAAACTATTTGTTTTTATTTCTCATGGGATTCATATTCAATAGTAGGTCATAACAGAATGGCACAATCATAAAACAAAACATGGCAACAAAGAAAATAATGAAATGACCCTTGTTCAGAAGTCTGTATATCGTCAGGTCTCAGTACGATGTTTGGTTCCCTTTAGCAACAATGCAGTCATTTGTGATAGTTGTCTATGAGGCCCCAAATTCTTGCAGGTGGTATAGCTGCCCATTCGTCTTGGCAAAATGCCTCCGGGTCATGTAAAGTCTGTGGTCGTCTTGCATGAACTACACATTTGAGATCTCCCCAGAGTGGCTTGATGAAAGTAAGGTCAGGAGACTGTGATGGCCACTCCAGAACCTTCACCTTTTTTAGCTGTAACCACTGGAGGGTCAATTGGCCTTGTGCTTAGGGTCATTGTCATGCTGGAAAGTCAGAGAGCATCCATGCGCAGCTTTCATGCAGAAGAATGCAAATTGTCTGCCAGTATTGTCCAATAACATGCTGCATTCATCTTACCATCAATTTTCACAAAGTTCCCCATGCATTTAGAGCTCACACACCCCCAAAAAAATCAGTGAGCCACCACCATGCTTCACAGTGGGTATGGTATTATTTTCATTTTAGGCCTTGATGACCCCTCTCCAAACAGAGCACTTATAGTTGTGACCAAAAAGCTCTATTTTCAAATTACAAATTACATTCTGCAACACAGTAGATGTCTGTTACAAAGTAATATCGGATCTGTGTGTTAACGGACATTTACTGTGTTCACAAAGTATACTTTCTGTTATTGTCTTGAAGGAAATGTCTGTAGAATAATAGAAAAGGTACTGGAAGCAAATTACCAGTACTTTTTACAGTTTTTTTCACAGATATTTTTTACAGTGTACATACCAGTCAGATTGTTTGCATGAATTTATATACTGTACCTAAATCATGAACCACTACTTGAATAATGATACATCAAACATCAGATGGTTTGATTGAAACTTCAAATATCCATTTTTTTAAGACATAATTGGAGGAAGCATATGATCTTCGACCGTCCTTCACCTGCTAGGGGTTCGCAGAGAGACAAGTTTTAAGGGGAACTGGACATGAAAAAGTGGTTACACTGAGAGTGTGGTCAACAGAGGAGCAGACCCCCAAATGAAGCAAGCATGCACATTCATACAACATTACCCAGTGCTTCATCATTTCCTGTGCTCTCTGTATCAAGAAAACGCCTTCATGGTACAGTACGTCTGGACTCTGTAAACAATGTCCAAACTGGATTGATTAAAGCTTCTTTGCCTACTAAAACCCATCTGTTGGGCCAATCAGAGCCCCCTCCACTGCATCACCCAATCTGTGTTCCAGAGCTGTGTTTAATCCCGGGGCTTACATTAAAAGAGCAGGCGTGGTGTGGGGTTTAACTGGCCCATGAGTAGGACAGCACTAATTCAGATCCGCTTTGAGAGCAGTGGTTACAGGCATTAGGAGTCTCAGTCAGCCACATGATCCATGGCACCAGGCACCAGCCGCTCTCACAGATTGAACTGTTGAATTTAGTATATCATAGACCCGGCCTTCCTGTTCCCTAAAGGATGTGCTTCACTTGTCCTGGGGGGACGCTGAATATGTGCAGCAGCGCTTAGTGGAAATGAGTGTTAAGTGTGACTACAGGCGATGGAGGTGAAAGGGACATGAAGGAGGTTTTTCTCTTGCAATTTTTCTGTCTGTCTGTCTTTGAGTTTGTCATTCTTTCTCCCTTTCTTCTCTCTCTCTGTCCTCGCTCATCTCCCTTCATTCGGTGATGCTGCAGTGTAGAAGTAGGGAACAGCGGAGTGGTACTTTAATGAGCACTGGTCACCAGATCACAGTGCTGTTCACTGAAGCGAGTCTCCCGTCTGAACAGACAGAGCATAAGGCTGTCTTGTAGAGACACCGCTACCCTGTTCACCGCACATCCAAATCCCTCATGACATCTGGACACAGATGAGGAGAAATGCTGGTGGGTTTTGACGCTTATGGCCCACAGTGGCTCAGTGTTAATTGACACAAAACAACTAGATTTACATCTGGTGATATCCATTTTGCTGTAGCGCATTGACAACAGACAGACACACTGACCCATGCGTGGTTGTAAGTCTGAAATTTACATTACCAGTCAAAAAATGAATTAATTAAATTAATTTAGAGATTATAGCCAAAACATGATTAATTAGGGATGAGCTAAAGTTTAAAACATTAGGATACTGAATAGCTGCTGAAAAAAAATACTACTGTTGTTTGCGAGTAATTTCTTAAATTAGTAATTTCCAACAATGATAAACATTTGCAACATTGGTAATGTCTTGGCTATATATATTTTAATCAATTTAATGCCACCTTGGTGAGGTTCTATTAAGAACATGAGAATCCCATGGTGTTCTAAAACCTTTGACCGGCACTCTACAGTATGTCATGATTGTTCTTGGTCCATACGCACACTCACTCACTCTCATTCTCTCTCCTGGGTAGTTTTCGTAGCTCATCTTACTTGCCAGCACTCAACCCTAATGGTGCCTGTGAGGCTCAAATTAAAGAAGTGTGATTTGAAACACTTCCTCCAGGGTGGGGTTCAAGCTCAGCACGACATTTATTAGTCAGCCTGCCCCTGGTAGTAATAGTCCAAGAATGTCTTGAGTTGAAAATGTCTAACAAATATCAGCTCCCCAATGCTAACGCACTTTCTTCTCACCCAGAGAATCGTGTTAGTTCACAAAGATAGCAGGCTGTGACTTTCATTGAAGCAATAGAATAGTGCTTTTTGGAAAGGAACAATGACAGAATATTATCCTGAGGCCACATTCTTTTTTTTTTTAATTATAATTTAGGTATTAGTGCCCTCTTGAAAATGTTCCAAACTGTGGTAGTTGAAACACAAATAATTGCAGGTCACACAAACTTGATGGGGAGATTCACATTTAATTTGTAGAAGGAACATCAAAAGCGGAGAAATGGCATATAAAGGATAGCTATGAAATTGATAGCACAGCACATATCAACATTCACCTGACGCTAGGTATAATGCTATTAAAATATGTGCTGTGCTATCATTTTACACTGAACACCCGGAAAGTATTTTTCAACCTCTGGGTCTTGAGCTTTCTCCCTTACAGCATGGCACCACACAACACCAATTATTTTACTACAATCAAGGTTGAGGTTTTAACAACTATGCTATCCTCACTGCACATTCATGGTATACTGTAATTATTTCATTTATTATTTAATTCATTTAATTCATTTGATTATTATCTGTATATCTGAAATACTCTATTCAAGGGATGTAATGGTACACATACTTATAACAAACTCTTTGTTATGCTGTTAGGCAGATTTGGTTATAAAAAAGTAATTACCACATTTTAAACACATTTGCAGGGCTAAGGGGCATGGTTTCTAACACATTAACAAGCCATCATCACCCTGATATTCCTACCACCATGGAAAGACAATCCTTCGTTTTTTTCTCTTGGTATTGAAGCATAAATCCTGACACTTAACAGACGTGGCCAAAAATTCTGGTAACTTTATTCAAATAATGCACCATTTGCTGTGAAAAGTGTTAGAATTAAAATATGTTTTGTAGTCACAACAAGCATGTCTTTGGTTTGCTGTGAAAAAAATACCTGTTAAATGAACTGAATTCTTGATCATTCTATACAGATCTTCCAACATGCCTAGACAATATGATTGATACCATTTAGAAGTTGTATAAAATAATTTTATTGTAGTTATGCAGTAAAAAAAAGCAATGCAAAAGTAATCAAGTTGTAGCATCCGACTCTCTATGAATGAAAATAGGCTCCAAGTTTGAAGACCCAGGAAGACCTAACTTAAGAGAGAAATACAATAAAGGTAGATTGGACCAAAATACATGTGGCATCTATGTGGTTGAGTTGCCAGAAAGAAGCTTTGACTGCACCAGTGCCATAAAAAAGCCCTGTTACAATATTTCCAACGACACCTTGACATGTCTCATTGCTTCTGTCACACTGTAATTTGGAGTGACGAGATCAAAATAGAGCTTTATGGTCACAACCATAAGCACTAAGGTTGGAGAGGGGTCAACAAGGCCTATAGTGAAAAGAGTACCATCCCCACTGTGAAGCATGGTGGTGGCTCACTGATGTTTTGGGGGATGTGAACTCTAAAGGCACGGATCCTTGTTAATATTGATGACAAGATGAGTGCAGCATGTTATCGGACAATTGGAATACAATTTGCATTCTTCTTCACGAAAGCTGCACGTGATGATCTTGGACTTTCCATTATGACAATAACCCTAAGCACAAGTCCAAGTTGACCCTCCAGTGGTTACAGCAAAAAAAGTGAAGGTTCTGGAGTTGCCATCAGTCTCCTGACTATAATATTATTGAGCCACTCTGGGGTGATCTCAAACGTGTGGTTCATGCAAGACGACTAAAGACTTTGCATGACCTGGATGCATTTTGCCAAGACGAATGGGCAGCTATACCACCTCATTGATGCTAATGGGGGCAATACATCGTATAACTGAATCTTAAGGGGTATGCAAACTTTTGAGAACCACTAGTTGTTACCTCATACATTAAAGGCAATTTTATCTGTTATATTTAATGTTATATAAAGAATGGTGGACATCAAAAACCTTTTTCAATTTCTAATTACTTCAGAGAAATAGTTGAGTTTCTTTTAATTGGGTACCAATACTTTCAGCCACATCTGTACATACTCTCTTAAGGCTTCCTTATTAAAGGAGCAATGTGATGAAACATATTTTCAGGCTTGGTGACACGTGCTTGGAATAAAAATGTGATCAACCTTCAACTTTATCTGGCCTGCCTTGAACAGCGCAAAAGGAAATTAAAAACACAAGCTAAACACCTTCCGATATTTCTCATTGGTTGTGTTTTGTCTTCATTTTGCCCAATCGTGATTTGCCCAAATAATCAGTGAGGATAACAAAACAAACCCAGGAACTACGCGTGTCATTATTTCAGTTATTTTACTACTGGCAGAGTCTATTTAATACAGACTCTGCCCGCGGGAGATTGCAGTCAGTCTAACAGTGGCCATTATTGAAGATTGGGAGAGGAAAAGTGTTGTGCTACTTGCCCAACCTTGATATTACATTCATAAACACAAATGTGGTGTAGACAGTCCACCCCCTATTCCAGCTTTAGTTGAAAATGTCTCTTTAAACAGAAGAAAACCAAGCAAACAATAGATTTTTGTTTATGTCATTATTATTGCCAGACATACAATATATATAATGTATGCTTTGACAACATGTACTTTGTTACGTTTTGCCATTAAATTGAAATGGATTGAATTGATATACAGCTCTGTAAAATATTAAGAGACCAATGCAAAATCATCAGTGTCTCTGGTGCAATATGTGTTTGTTAAAATTTACATTTTTGTTTAATTCCATAAACGTCTGACAAGATTTCTCCCAAATTCCAAATAAAATGTTGTCATTCAAAGCATTCATTTGCAGAAAAGTATCAAAATAACAACAACAAAAAAAAGAAGTTGGGTCCATGTGGCATAGTGAGCTAGGTAGATGCCTTGCAGGACAAACGTCATGATAGTTTGAACCTGATGATGGCTTCTTCAAGTTTGCTTGGAGCACTGCCACGGTGCTGTCCAGCAACTCCTTGTGTTTAGATCGAGTGCCTATAAATTCAATCGCCGAAGGGAAGTTGGGGAGTTTAATAATCCCAAACATAATCTGCCTAAGGGCTTCCGCGTATTATGAACAGTACGAAAATAATCGGTATGTGGTGGGGGGAACCATGTGAGAGCCCCTCACACTGCATCTGTCCAGGGAGTTGCAGAGCTGCCGACAAGGCAGAGTTAGAGGGAAATAGACCAATTGTGAGGAAAGAGAAATGGGGAAAATTCACAAAGAAAATGTATATAACAAAAAAGATCCACCTTGAATAATGCAAGGAAACTAATTCATATACATTTTTTTACATCAAAATTCTGTGTTAACTCAATATTTAAATTAATATTTGGTGGAATAATAATTTATGGAATAATTATTATTAAGCATTCCTAAATGCTTAATAATAATAAATTATTAATGTGTCTTGGCTTGCTCTTCACCAGTCTTTTACATTAATGTTTGGTGATTTTATGACACTTCTGTCACAAAAATTCAAGCAGCTTGGCTGTGTTTGATGCCTTGTGTGTAGCTCCCCAGGCTTGGCTCCTGGCACAGGTGAACAAGCAGTCACCAAGGGCGCCAAGAATCTTTGCCGGTGCACCGAAAGAAATCAAGTGCACTTTTCTCTCTTTTTCTTGCATTTCGAGCTCTTTACTAAACAGCACCACACTGTAGCGGGGGATGGGCTATGTCAAACTTGCCTGCAAACCAAGAGTTCAATAAAGAGCACAATCCCATCCTCACGACAGGCTTCAACATTCAGTGTTGGGCAAGCTACTTGTAAAATGTAGTGAGCTAAGCTACTAGTTACTCTACACTAAATGAAGCTTCACTACACTGAAGCTGCCCCCAGAAAATTGTAGCAAGCTAAGCTACAAAAACATGGCAAAAGTAGCTTACTACATGTAAGCTATTTTTTTTAGATTGAACCGACTTCATTCAAAGTCAATGCTATCTTTTAAAAGATTATTTAAAAAATTAATGAATCCTTTTGTTCTACTGCTTAATTCTAACTATCTCATGATGGCACCATATTGTTTTCTATAATAGAGCTGATTTAAATTTTTCAAGCACACATGAAAACAAATGAAAGATTTTCAGACAAAAAGCAAATGAGTTAGTCTTCATAAATTAAACCTTTGTCGACCTAAATGATGCCCATCATTACATTTGACTATAGTAAAACGTGACACAGACCCTATGGGCTATATTATCACTTGTATTATTTAGCTATCTTAACATATGAACACATTATGATGTGAATATGAACAGATTATATCAGTTGTAATATGCTACATATTCTCCTCTATTATTCTGTTAGGCTTTATTGTATTATGTGGTTAACGTGTTTCGTAACATTTGGTTAGTTGGCTTTGTGTCATTGAGAACAGGGGAAAGTAACACAGTCTGATAAGTGAAGTATTTCATAAAACTAATTTTAAACATCATTTATGTGCTTTAGTTAGTATGTACAACACAATTCCATTCAAAATAGAATATTTTAGGAAACTGTAGTCTGTCTGTACTATAGAATATCCAACTCAACTCTTCATAATCTAACATCACCTAGTAACAAAAATAACATTTGCTAAAAACTTACTTTTTGAATTGGCAAAGGATGTATAAACAATACAATTCGTATAGATCGCCAATTCTAACTGACTGTAGTGGCCTGAGCCGAAGTTAACATAGTGGCTTGGCTTTTTGGTGAATAGACTCTGCCACTGTGTGGCAATGTCCCTGAAATGTCATACAAACTCCCTGCTGAATGGATTGTGCTCACCAAGTCTGGGTTTAGAATATCTTCCTTACTCTCTGCTGCGAGCAGGACCATTTCTGAATATCGGACAGAGATTCTTTAGGCTCGCGGACTGGGAAGAAATTAATGGCCACAAACAATGAAAGGGAGGAGGTGGGGGGAGTTGAAAGCAACTCTAGACGACACTCGGCGTGACTTCACCTGCTAAATCTGTGTGACTTTGACTTGCGAAAATGTAGCTTGCGTGGACGCTACCGCACTACTTGATAAATAAAATAGCTTCACTACTGTAAAGCTATTTGATTCAGAAAACAGTAACGCTACGACCACGCTACTGAGAAATGTAATTAAACTAGTAACGGCGCTACTTGTA
>JACXGM010019276.1:0-18490 GCA_016801145.1 Umbra pygmaea
TGTTCTGTTGAGGTTTTTAAAGCAAAGCTAAAGACCCATTTGTTTACTGTGGTGTATGAGGTCTAATTATTCTGTATGTTTGTCTGAGAGTATGAATATGTGTTATATTTTAGTCTCTAGAAATGTTTTTAAATTGTATTTTCTATGCTCTGTACAGCACTTTGACTTGAAAGCGCTTTATAAATAAATTTATTATTATTACTTCCTGTGGACTACAGCTTCCCTAGTCAGGTCTCCAAAGAACTACATTTCCCATACCCGGACACAATTAGCCTAATTCTATTCACCTGCTCTCACTCACTCTGTATATAAGCCACACACAATCCATAGCCTCTTTGCGAGGTATTGTAAGTACAGGTTTCTTATTACTGAGCATTCATTCATGTATTGTTGTTATGGTCTGACCTCTGCCTTGTTCTTGGATTATTCTGCCTGTGGATTTCCCTATTGTACCTTAGCCATATATTTGCATTAAAAATACTAGTACATTTCTCCAATACCAGCTCAGCTTCATCAATAGTAGAAATGTGGTCAGGATAACTCTGGTAAAGATCTTGTAAGAAAGCTTGTTCACTGAAGTTTCTGTAATTTCTTTAGTAATAATGTGAGGTTTGTCCCTGTGAATTCTAGCATCTCTAACACATTCAATAGGGAAGAGGTCAATGACTCCTAACGGAAATATTTTCAGTAGATAAAAGGGTGGCAAAATATTAACTGGCTAGGCATTTTTTTCTTTGAAGATGGTTGCCGATATACCCAGACAATTGTAATTTTACAATGAATACCTAATGTCAGACTTAAAGCTAACAACTCAAAATCATTTGGAATGGAGACAGTTTGTCAGTGCATCAGAGTGGTGATATCAAACAAACATCGCATTTTAATCTATCAAATAACTGAAGGACACAGTAATATTTCAGTTGGGCATGCTACATCTTTTGCCGCCATGCATAACGTCCCTTGATATGACCAAATAACTCCATCTTTGTTTCATCAGTCCACAGCACCTTTTTCCAAAATGAAGCTGGATTGTCCAAATGTGCGTTTGTATATCTCAAGCGACTCTGTTTGTGGTGTGTGTGTGTGCAGAAAAGGCTTCTTCCGCATCATACCCATACAGCTTCTCCTTGTGAAAGTGTGCTGAATTGTTGAACGATGCACAGTGACAACATCTACAGCAAGATGATGTTTTAGGTCTTTGGAGGTGGTCTGTGGGCTGTTTAACAAGAACTGTGCCTGTAGTCTTGGAATTCCTCACTATGTTCCTCACAGTGGACACTGACAGCTTAAATCTCTGCGTTAGCTTTTTGTAGCCTTCCCCTAAACCATAATGTAGAACAATCTTTGTTTTCAGGTCATTTGAGAGTTTTTTTTTTTTTTTTTTTTTTTTTTATTTAACCTTTATTTAACCAGGTAAGTTGACTAAGAACAATTTCTTATTTACAGCAAAGACCTGGGAGCAATTAGGGTAAAGTGTCTTGCCCAAGGACACAACAACATTTGGCTCAGTCGGGAATCGAACTGGCAACCTTCTGACTACAAGCCTGACTCCCTACCCACTGAGCCATCTGTGCCCCATAAGGCCCCCATATTGCCACTCTTCAGAAGAGAGTCAAAGAGAACAGCAACTTGCAATTGGCCACCTTAAATACCTTTTCTCATGATTGGATGCACCTGTCTATGAAGTTCAAGGCTTAATGAGCTCACCAAACCAATTGTGTGTTCCAATTAATCAGTGCTATGTAGTTACAGGTATTCAAATTAATAAAATGACAAGGGTGCCCAAATGTATGCACCGGTCTAATTTTGTTTTGATGCATATTGTACATTTTCTGTTAATCCAATTAACCTCATTTCACTACCAAAATATTACTGTGTCCTTCAGTTATTTGATAGATCAAAATGAAAATGTTAATCCAAACACATAATTATTTATATATATTTATAAACTTTTGCATACGACTGTACTACATTTAAATGTAAAAACCCAAGTCCTTTACAGTTCTTAAAAACATGGATTTTCAGTAAATACAGGAGTTCTAATAGTAGTTTCCTAAATCAAATCAGGATATTGTATTATAATTCTAGTCAGATGTCTCCTATCTCATTGGGCTTGAGAATACATCTCGTGGAGGTCTGACCCAATCTTATAGACACAAGGAAGAGTATGAAATGCGACGCTTTGCGAACATAGCTTTTTACGCAGACAATCCTGAGTAACAGGCCCTAATGGTGCATAGCGACCAGCATCAACGGCTTTGCAGGAGGCCAGAGTAAGTGACATATTCAAAGAAAGGATGCTAGAGCCATACCTGTTTGGGTGAAGTCCATCCCAAAGCACTAGTTCTAGCCGGTCCAAAAAGGCTGTAAGATTTATTAGAAATGGAATTCCCATAAAGCAGCAGTTTCCCTTAAGCAACAAATGTACAATTCTGCTCATAATTTTGCAAACCCTGGCAGAAATTGGAAAATGTCTAAACTGATTTTGACAATATGACTGTTCATGCAAAGAAATCTGACTAATGTAAGGATAGTGAACATATGAGGTTTTTTGGCACCTTTGTAAACCATACTGATAAAAGCAATCATCCAAATGGCCCTGATCAAAAGTTTACCCTCAGGTGTTTGGCCTTGTTACAGACACAAGGTGACAGACACAGGTTAAAATGGCAATTAAAGGTTAGATTCCCACACCTGTGGCATTTTAAATTGCAATTAGTCTGTGTATTAATAGTCAATGAGTTTGTTAGCTCTCACATGGATGCACTAGTGGATTCTGAGCCATGGGAAGCAGAAAAGAACTGTCATAAGACCTTCGTAATAAGGTACTGGAACTGCATAAAGTTGGAAATGGATATAAAAAGATATCCAGGCTGCTATAGAAAAAGACGGTGTGGTTGTTTCAAGGAGTTCAATACAACGATGCTTGAACAAAAATGAGCTGCATGGTCAAGTTGCCAGAAAGAACTCTTTACTGCGCCAGTGCCACAAAATAGCCCAGTTACAATATGCCCGACAACATCTTGACATGCCACTGCTTTTGGCATACTGTAATTTGGAGTGACAAGACCAAAACAGATCTTTATGTTCACAACCATAAGCGCTATATTTGGATAGGGGTCAACAAGGCCTATAGTGAAAGGAATACCATCCCCGCTGTGAAGCATGGTGGTGGCTCACTGATGTTTTAGGGGTGTGTGAGCTTTAAAGGCACGGGGAACTTTGTGAAAATTGATGGCAAGATGAATGCAACATGTTAACGGACAATACTAGCAGACAATTTTAATTCTTCTGCATGAAAGCTGGGCATGGGATTCTCTTGGACTTTCCAGCACGACAATGACCCTATGCACAAGACCAAGTTGACCCTCCAGTGGATACAGCAGAAAAAGGTGAATGTTCTGGAGTGGCCATCACAGTCTCCTAACCTTATATTCATTGACCCAAATGTTTTGGCCTGCTCAGTGAGCAGTGCTCACTCATGTTTTCTGTACAAATAGTACATCTATTACCAATTCTCCAGTGGTACGCAAACTTTTGAGCATAACTATAACTGTTCGAATGTGACTAAGATTTATACTACTAAAAAGGAGGTGGGCCAAAGATAATACACTGTTTTCTGGAATCCAGTAAAGCATTTAATTAGTGTTCTGAAATCCTTGGAGTTTCTCGGACTGTTTAAGTTTAATGTAATTTCACCTGACATGGACAATAACAGCTGTGGCAGTGGACGGATAGTTAAGTAGTGAAGGCAGCATGACATTTTAATCCTTGGTGCGGGCTCCCAGGTAAGAGAAAGTCTCTGCTCTCCTAATTGAGAGGTAACAGATCATAGATGAGCCCACCATGAGAACAGAAGGAATGCAACAGGGGGGATGTTTTAAGTAGTGTAGCCTCTCCCTAGTTTTCTGCATCTTAGCTGGTCCTCAAGGGCAAGTAGCAGGAGCAACGACCACCAGCCTTGCAGGGGAAATGAAGCACTGCGATGTAGGAACTTCCTCCTGAGAGTTAGACCACTGTACTAGTGGCACACTGTAACGAACCCTGCTGGAAGTGGTGGGCGGCTCCAGGCCATCCAGAACCTGGAATCGGTTATCCAACTGCAATGTCTCAGAAGTCACGCTACTGTTTTGCCTCTTGGAACCCTTCATCCCCCGAAAGGTAATGCAGGGCACGTGAGGTGGCACAGAGGGTGTAGAACAGACCTAGCATTGAGGCTTAGGTCCTAGCCTGGAACAGGGATCCTCCACAGTGACTGATGAATGCCTCACTGCTACAGACTCACCAGAGGTTGGTACGCCAAGCCTGGGGCAAGTGATGTCAGCCTGACCAATGCTGGACCTGTTCAAGGTGATCATGGAGTCCAGTTTTTCGTCTTCTTTGATTGGGCGAATGACAGACAATCTTCCTTCCAGTTCAGCAACCATCTGGCTTAGGATCATTGTCTAGGTTCATTGTCCTTTCTCAGTCCCCACTTACCTTTCATCAGTTTGTGTGACGGGGGACAAGAGACAGTTTCTATATTTATTTTTGCTACTGTATATCGAGGTACTAGTCCTAAGGTAGGCCCATTCTAATGTTTTTGATGTCATGTTGACCCTAGGAGGACCCAAACCCTTAGAACATGCTTCAGGATCATGTGGCCTGGAAACACCTTCTGGTATCTGTCCTTTGTCCTCCTCGCTATGCTGCTCCTCGTTTCAATGCTGTGATCATGCTTTCTGCCTAGCGACTCCAGTTGTACAAGGTCCCATTTTCTCTGCCTAAGACCACCGAGTTGTGTTGATGCTACACAAACACTGTGGTCACAGCCCACACATTCTGATTTAAATGAACACTAATTGAACACTGATAAACAATGTGACCTTTATTAAAATGTGTCAAAGCACATTGTACCTACTGCTGTTGTAAAAAAGGATTTATAAAATAAATTTTATTGATTGATTGTTCATGGGCTTTCAGCTGCTGGTGCGTCAGCAGCTGGCCAGTATGTAGTGGATTTTTAGATTGTTTGCAGGACTGATTATAGCCGTTTCCACATCCATCTAAGGACTGGCATTCTCTCACACTATTGTGAGGTCTGCCTGAGTGAGCCCTGGAAGGAAGGGGGGGTCAAACCCCCCAATATGGGGGAAGACAACAGGGAGCTGTTAAATCTCAACATTATACTCTACATAACGATATGACATTTGGTGTTTTTGGACAGTCCCATAAAGGGTGGTTTATGATACAGACATTACAATGTTGAACAGGTCCAATGCTCTTCCACAGGTTTGAAACAAATACTATTGTGTTCAGGTATATATGTTGATATGGGTGGCTTTGTCCAGCACCAGCCAGTGAAATGGTGACTCCCACTTTTATGCAGCGGGGAAGTTGGGCGATGCCTCTCCGGGGGGAATATAAGGCTTTGTTTAAGGTTAAACTGATGAGATTCCTTTAACGACTCTCCTGGCCCACGTCTGTGCGTGCCATAAAGTCAAAGTCAAAGTGGTTTATTTATCATATGCATTGAATAACATACATCATCCTATGCAGAGAAATTCTTTTTGACATGGCTCTGCGATTCTATGCAGTGGGCTTAAAAACAAGAATTACAACAATATAAGAATTTTAAAATAGTAATGACAATAGTAAAAATTAATAATAGTAATAATAATAATAATAATAAAACGCTATGAACTGAGCAGTGGTCGGGAAATGTAGCAAATGTGTTGAATAAATGTTGTAATAGACTGAACCGTATAAGACATGCTTAGATCGTAGATCATAGTTTAGAAGTGTAGACGTCATGTAATCCTTGGTATTGTATTGTATAATTCTGTGTCCAGTTAAAGCTTGTACTTCGATGCCCTTTATCTGGAATTAAATATTATTCTCTTTACTAAGTTCTGTCCGTCTGACGTTCTAAATCATTTCCCAGAACATCTCCGGTGGAGTCATTAATGGGAACATAAGTTATCTTGTTGCGGCCTGCTCTATGTTTCTGCCCTTATCACTCACTCAGTTCAAGCTAGGTAGCCTACGCACTGTTGTCTGAGTATCGCGGGTAGCGATTAAGTTTTCCCGGGTCGCTGTAGTATTTCATTCCGTAGCTGTTTACACACACGGATAAATGATCATTATGAGGTCAGATAGTTAGATAGGAAATATCAACCACGTCTATACTATCAATCCTCTATACGCATTTATTAAGCATTTCTCCGTTCTCAACTCAGACTATTGCAACAGGGAAGAAAAGGAAATATATTAGTCATTAATGCTTTAACTTCATAAGTGCACATTAATTGTATCCTTTTACCTCCTTACTACAAGTATATCCAACGGTTCAACATATTGAGCATAATATAAATTCCACAGCCTACCTGAGTATTGTTACTGACCATGTCCACCCCTTTATGACCACAGTGTACACATCTTCTAATGGCTACTTCCAGCAATATCACAAAGCTCACATCTCAAACTGATTTTTTTAACATGACAATTGGTTCATTGTACTCAAATGACCTCCAGTCTCCAGATCTCAATCAAATCGAGCACTTTTGGGATGTGATGGAATGGGAAATTTGCATCATGTTTGTGCAGCCGACAAATTTGCAGCAACTGCATGATGCAAAAATGTCAATATGGACCGAAATCTCTGAGGGATTTTTCCAGCACCTTGTTTAATCAATGTCACAAAGAATTACTTCAAAGGGGGGTCCAACTCGGCACCAGCAAGGTGTACCCTATGAAGTGGCTGGGGAATTTATATTTATGTGCATTTTTCCTAAGCTACGTTGTTTTCTGTCTGAGTAAAACATTCAAGATAAAATGGTGCAGTGAAGAAATTCTGTATTTTCACAAGCTTTTAGCACAATTCCATCTGCGATTTAGGTCTTAGAGAATTTTTTGAATACAGTACAATATTTTAAGTTTAAGGCGCAATTAAAGGACCACTCCAGAGTAAATACTAATATTTTATATAGTATTTAAATATGTTACCCTAGAGTGATTTATGTCATATAACCAGCTTGTTCTAAAAAAATGTTTTAGTGCAAAGTGATATCCTACCTTGCAGAAATTATATTTTGTCATTTTCACTTCCTGCTTCCTATCTGTATTGTTTTTAGTTTATCAAAATAAAATCTGCAAAAAGTACCCATGTTTGTGACACGATATCTCCAGCTGCGATTAAACCACATGGACAATCCACCCCTCATTATTTCAAGAACTTCCTCTTTCCAACGACACAAAGCATTTCTTTCTAGCATGTACGTTTCGGGAGATATGACACTCTCAAGAGCCTAACATTTCCCTCCCCTGCTCTTGATCACATTCCAGAGATTTTTAATGGGGGTGATTTCAGAGAAATTTGCATATACACCAATCAGCCATAATATTATGACCACCGAAAGGTGTAGTGAACAACACAGATAATCTTGATATTATGGCACCTGTCAGTGGGTGGGATATAATAGGCAGCAAGTGAACATTTTGTCATCAAAGTTGATGTGTTAGAAGCAGGAAAAATGGGCAGAGCATCCCCAAAACTGCAGATCTAGTGGGGTGTTTACCGGTCTGCAATCTTTCTGAACCTATCAAAGTGATCCAAGGAAGGAAAAGCGGTAAACTGGCAACAGGGTCATGGGCGGCCGAGGCTCATTGATGCATGTGGGGAATGAAGGATGGCTCTTGTGATTCAATCCAATAGATGAGTTACTGTAGTTCAAATTACAAAAAAATGTAATGCTGATTCTGACAACAGGCCTGGTTCCAGGATGAAATGACGGGGGGGGCATTTTTCTTCAGTGGGGGGGCGTAAATAATTCATATATCATTTGCAATGGTTATTGGTAAACAGAACTGGGGCACATATTCTACTTAGGGGGGCAATGCCCTAATTTGCCCCAGGAAGATCTGGGCCTGTTTGACAGAAAGGTGTCAGAACACAACAGTGCATCGCAGTTTGTTGCAGTTTGGGCTGTGTAGCCACAGACCAACTCATCTCAACTTAACTTTATTTATATAGCACTTTCAGCACCACAAGTGGATCCAAAGTGCTGTACAGAAAAAATACGAGAGAAAAAATAAGAATAAATAAAACATAAAACAATATAGACACATGACATACACAGCTATCAAAACATTTTCAAATGCTAAAGAAAATAAATGTGTTTTAAGCGCACTCTGAAAAACACCCAAGCGAGATCGTGGAACCATGAGGAGCAACTGATCATTTGATCGCAGAGATCTACTGGATTGACAGCGACTGCTTAAATCAGTAACATACTCTGATGCTTGGCCATGCAGAGCCTTAAAAACATACAACAATGCTTTGTAATGGATTCTATAACGTATGGGTAACCAATGTAGTTTCATTAACACTGGAGTTATATGCTCTCTCTTCTTAGTACCAGTCAAAAGTCTGGCAGCTGAGTACTGAACAAGCTGCAAACGAGAGAGAGAGGTCTGACTCACCCAGATACAACACATTACAGTAATCCAAACAGGTTGACACTAAGGCATGAACAACCTTCTTCATATCTTCAAATGAGAGGATAGACTTCAATTTAGATATTGATCTAAGATAAAAAAAACTATTCTTAAAAACATCATTGATTTGCCGGTCAAATTTAAGATCAGAGTCAAAAATGATACCAAGGTTTCTCACGTTAGACAGTGATTTCCCAGGGAACAACCCCAAGGTCAGGGTGCCCATGCTGACCCCTGTCCAATGCCAAAAGTGCCTACAATGGGCATGTGAGCATCAGGACTGGACCACGGAGCTATGGAAGAAGGTGGCCTGGTCTGATGAATTCCGTTTTCTTTTACAGCATGTGAATGGCTGGGTACAGGTGTGTCGCGTACCTGTGGAACACATGGCACCGGGATGCACTATGCAAATAAGGCATGCCGGCGGAGGCTGCCAGGAATATGCTTGGTAAAAAACACAGGTATGGCTAACGCCTTGTCCACACGTACACAGGTATTTTATAATCTGAGTTTTTATTCAAAATCTCGTTAAAAAAAGAACGGTTTCAAAAAAAACGAAATATAACTCACCTGACCTTAAGACTCATATATATTTACTGTCTAAAAATGGTGTTCTTCAACAAAGTAAAAAAAAGCTAAACATAGATAATACTCTAGAGTGCAAGGATGGTTTAAGTTGAGTCTATCACACAGTTCAGGTCCTCTCCTGTGACAAAATTGAAAGAATCTGAGCTTTCTGAATTTAGACAGAAGAGAGTTCAACATCTAAGATGTAATCATATGCCACATTATAATAATTGTAGACTGTAGGCGTGGTGAATTTACTAGAAAAGCAAGTGGAAATTTAGTTTGGGTAAAATACTACTTTAACAATACAAAGCCTCAAACCACTATCAACACTACAGTAAACATGCCAGGTGAAGTCCTATCACCAGAAGCTGGAAAGAGAAAGTACTAAATAGAGACATGAATACATTAATCTTTCCATTACATTATGTAGCTCAAGCTAGCAATAAAACCTGATGAAAAACAAACAAATACAACAGCACAACCTGGACACATTATTTGGCATAATACTGTATTTTTGCATATTTTGCTATGTGTGTGTATTTTTCTGGGCTTTTGGTGTTATCTCTTTGTACCAAATCAGGGAGCTCTGGAGTGTCAAATATTGCGAAGTGCCTTCTAGGAGGCATACCGAGTCAAGCGTAGTCAACATGCGTAGTCCATGGAAGCACAACACTGCAATGCAGTGCCCGAGTAACTCCTTTGTATCCACATCTATGCCACCTTGTTTAGGGGAGGTTCATAAATAAATAAATAAATACAGCAAAACATAAAGAGAGCAGAGGTTATTCAAATCAGTGTTGGAGGAATTAATCAGACATTCAAATAGGCTACAGGTCAAGGACCAGGCAAGTAGTAATCTGTTTATGTTATAAGCATATCAAATACAGGGCTGGCAACTTTTGAAGATAGCTTGGCACGAGATAGAATGGATAAGTCACGGAAAATTAGAAATGTGTCATGAGATCTGGGTTAGTTATGAGTCTCACGGCCAATGCGTGAGAGCTGGAGTCATCTCAAACATAATTTCAAACATCTTCAGCACTCACTCCCAACGCAAGTTATCCAAGGTTAACTATCTGTTTCAGAAGAGTCAATCGGTCACCATTCACAATAATTTCAAACAATGGATGGAGCCTGTTCGGTCTGGGAGATGGAGAGTACCGGTAGAAGGGGAAAATACATTTTTTGAACAAAATTAAGTTAATAGCAAAGCCACGTGCCATTCTAGGCCCTGGAAATAATTACCACAGCCGATTAATTCATTTCAGAATAAAAACATATCAACATGAACAAATGAAACACTTGGCGGGAACTGGCTTTCATAATTACTGGTGTCAGTCACCACGACAAGTATCAGCGTTGAGTGTGACGTCATGGCACAGCAGCGAAATGTTTCTGATGAGAACTTTGAGGCTGACGAAAATGACTAAAGAAAAACTGCTGAACAATGGGTATGATTGGAGAAGTACGAAACTTTACTACCATCCGTTTTTTTCTGGGGAATTGTTTGCGATAAGTAATGTCAGCTGATCTGAAAATATTGATGGAAATATTTAATCGAAACCCACCAACCACATTCTGTTATTTCGCGTTTTGGGATTAGTATTTAATTTTTCTGCCAAATGATTTTTTATACAACGTGCTACTGCCAAGTTGTCCTGGAGGAAAGTGCTTTCTTTTGCCTTCGATAAACGAAATTAGACGATCTGCCTCGCATGAGAGACCTGGGGGCGAAAGTTGTGATCTCTGCCAGCATTGGGAATCAAGATGATAAAACCCAAATTCGGAGGAATGTTCTTGGCGACATGCGTTTGTTCGTTTTTCATGATCATATTTTACTTTCAGAACACTTCAAAGCCAGGTAAGTTATCGGGCGTCCAATACCAGGAGCCATGGTGAACTTTGTTATAATAAGCATATTTATATGGGTCTATCTACCAATAATGTAAAACATAATGTTTGTAATATTATTGTTGTTAGAATATTAAAAACATTACATATTTCACTCAAACTGACGTGACGCTAACAACGAAGCATGAATGATGCAGAAGTACCCTAGCATAAATTCCCCCCTGGCGTGTAAATTAGCATGTGTTGCGACAATGGAAGGGCTAAATAGCGGGGCATGAATAAAGCCACTGTGAGCGGGATACAATGAATGTTTTGCTAGCCCCCTCTTGGAGCGCATTCCCGCACCTTTTTAGATTCTCCTCGGTTCTCCCCGGGTTCTCTTTTCTAGAGCAAAGCAATACCCTCTGTGGTGAGACGGAATGAATGAGTGGAAATAGGGGTAATAGAAGAGTGGTCCGCCTAACCTGACCTCAGCCCCGGAGATACGTCTGGAGTTTTAACAACAGGAATTAGAAATAAAACCTATGGTGTATGAAAATGTTGCACTACCTACTTAAAAAATAACCCATGTAACACCAGGCGTTTCGTTTTGCCCAGCTCCCAAATTTAATGGGAAACGTATAAAGGACCACTTCCACAAATTGTTATTAAATATGTAATGAGATCATTTTGGTTTAAGTAACAAAATCCTGGATTGGTCCTTCCTATTTAGACTCCTCTACTAGGCGTTGCATTTTAATACCTGTCCTGTTTGAGGTTCCCAGTGTGCTTAACGACAGAACTTGTACTGTATCTCTGGTGTAGCAATGCCTGGGCTTGCTTGCCTGATGATTATACATTGTGGATTCATCTTGGATATTAGCCCTGCCCAATGTGACTGCCTTATCTCCATGGGCCCATGTCAGTTGCCTTGAGAAACAGGTTTGATCATTTTGTCTGGTCATGAAGGAAGACTACTGGTTATCTGTGTGATTGATCTTAATTTTTATTTGAAAACCCTTTGGTAACATTGTTATCTCCATGATACTGAGAAAAACACTGGTGACGATGTAAAACGGTAAGAGGAAATGGGACTTACCATTGCAAACCATATGCATTTCCTTATCAATGGTTGTTGTTTATATTTAGCAAAAGAAGAAAGGTCCCTTTTTCAGAACACTGTATTTTAAAGATGATTCATAAAAAGCCAAATAACTTTACACATCTTCATAGTTTTCTATGCTTGTTCAATGACCAAAAAAATTAACATGCAACTGTGGACTGACACCAACAGCCTACAGAGGGTAGGCAATTAAGTCACAGTTAGGAAAACTGAGGACACTAAAGAGACCTTATTACTGACTCTGAAAAACCCCTGCTCATTAGGCATGCTGCAAAGAGGCATGAGGACTGCAGATGTGCCAGAGCAATACATTGCAATGACCGTACTGTGAGACGCCTAAGACAGCACTACAGGGTTACAAGAAGGACATCTTATCTTCCTCGTGGTGGCAGACCATCTGTAACAGGACCTTCTCAGGATCTGTACATCCTAACATCACACCTGCAGGACCGGTAGAGGATGGCAACAACAACCGCCAAAGTTGTCCTACCGGTCCTACCGGTCCTGCATCACACCTGCAGGACCGGTAGAGGATGGCAACAACAACCGCCCAAGTTACACCAGGAAAGCACAGTCCCTCCATAAGTGCTCAGACTGTCCACAATAGGCTGAGAGAGGCTGGATTGAGGGCCTGACATCACCGGTAACAACGTCGCCTATGGAAGTGGTACTCAAACCTCTCCTGGGGGCCCCCAGCCATGCCATATATTAGATGTATCCCAGAGCTAGCACACCTGAATCAACTTGTCAACTAATCATCAAGCCCTAACCTGCTTGAATCAGGTGAGCTAGTTCAGGGTTACAAAAAAACTGTGAGACGTCTGGGGGTCCTCGAGGAGAGGTTTGAGAACCACTGGCCTATAGGGCACAAACCCACCTTTGCTGGACCAGACAGAACTGGCAAAAGTGCTCTTCACTGAAGAGTCACGGTTTTGTCTCATTAGAGGTGATGGTCAGACACACGTTTATTGTAGATAAAATGAGCGTTACACTGAGGCCTGTACTCTGGAGTGGGATCAGTTTGGAGGTGATTTCCTGCAAAACAGGAATGTCAGTGTTCTGCCATGGCCAGCGAAGAGCCTGAACCTCGATCCTTTTGAGCACGTCTGGGACCTGTTGGATCGGAGGGTGAGGGCTAATGCCATTCCCCCCAGAAATATCTGGGAACTTGCAGGTGCCTTGGTGGAAGAGTGGGGTAACAATTTAAAGCAAGAACTGGCAAATCTGGTGCAGTCCATGAGGAGATGCACTGCAGTACGTAATGCAGGTGGTGGCTACACCAGATAGTGACTTTTACTTTTGATCTTGACCCCCCATTTGTTCAGGGACACATAATTCCATTTTTGTTAGTCACAAGTATGTGGAACTTGTTCGGTTTATGTCTTAGTTGCTGAATCTGTTCATACTAACATTTACACTAGTTTAGTTTGCTGAAAATATCATCAATTGAAAAAGAGAGGACACTTCTTTTAGTTTATTTTTCTCAATGCCTCTGTTTGACCAATAGCATAAATGGATTAGGTACGTCTGATTGAAATCCCCATACCATTATGTAGAACATCCACTTTCTCAAGCATTTTCCGCAGAAAGGCCATAAAATCATCTGATCCATGAAAGCGATACACAAAGAAGAACTCCAGCAGATGTGACTAAGCCATCCATTTTGGAAGCATACTTCACCAGTGCTTAACATGAAAATAAACACGCACTCACACAGTAGACAGGAAGAGGAGTACACAAGATTGTTCTGACACCATTGTGTACTTTCCTGAGCCATAAACACAGAGGAACACAGGAAATTGAGTTAATATGGAAGACGAGGGTAAACAGAACTGTGTTTGCCTGTAGCGGGTATCTCTGTGGGCAGCTCTTACTCCTCAGACATCACAGTATCGTGTCCAGTCTGAAAGAGCTGACTCAGCTAGAGTGCTGGTGTTCACTTGTCAGTTACTGAAAGGTGTTAGATGCACCAAGAAGACTTTACAAGACAACTCGATGTGATGTGAAAAGGTGTGAATATTCTGTGATGTCTCTGGAAACATCTTTTCAAAGTCACATTAGAGTTTTCAGGATGAATCTCAGCCCATTGACTTACAGTTAAGAATTTCCTCACAAAACACATTTCTCCTGGGCTATTAGCAAAGCCCCAGCTGGGATCTCTTGTGCGCTACCTCTGGAAGTCGCGTGGAATTCGAGAGAGACACAAGTTTTCACTGTAGAATTGTGTCTCGTCCCGACGTCAGCACGAGAGGATTCGTAAAATGTTGCTGAAAGCTATAGTCTAAAACCCTCTTAGTGACAAATGCTAATCAAACAAATACACTTCATTTACTGCTTCACCTATGATTTGTTGCGTTCGTGTTTATAAATCTCGTACTTTACGGTCAAATACCGTTTGTAATTCAAGTTCTTTTAAAAACTTTGTTATAAACCTGAAATACTGCGTGCAGTGTCAAATATGGTTTTGATTTTAAATTCTGTATTTTCTATCACAAACTTCCACTAGACATCAGCCAAACAGGCATTTAAGTTGTCTGCCACGTGACTGACATTACAACAGAAAGTAACTCCAAGCAGTAATGTTTTGGCATACACTAACCATGTCAAGTAAATAAAATGAGGCTGGCGTACATCTCAAACGTGCCCAGGGTGCCATGGAGAGCTGAGTCAGCCACATGCTTCACCTGCAGTTCTTTAGCTCCTGCTGAATAAGCCCTTAAAAGTTTTTAGTAGTCTTGCTTATTAAGTTCCTAGTTTGCTTGCTAGACACATGTTCCCTTAACTTTACAGTTTTTAGATTGAAACTTCCATATCAACTCCTAATCCAAAACCCTAATCCAAAATGTTTGAACATGCTACCCAGTAGAGATAAGGGTTTTATTTGGTTCCTTGAATGTTGTTTTGCAATACGAGAGGTTCCCCCTTCTCTGTGTTCTGTGCGTGTGGCTTCCTCCGAAACGGAAGTCAGTCACAGTGAAGCACGCTGATGTCTCAAACAGTTAAGATGACAGTGAGATATCGAGAAGGAAATGTGTCAATATTCTTAACAGCAATGTGTGCTACTGTACCACAGGACAGAATAGCTTTCTGTCAGTATAGCGTCATCAGAGTTTCAGTCATTACAGTCACAAACTATACTACAGACATACTTTAAAAAAAATCCACGCAGTTGTTCATCTTCTATTATATACTGTGTAGTTGAATGCTGATTGGTTGAAAGGTCAGATTGAATGTCAGTGGAATGAAAAATCAACCGTATTTTTGTTAGTTACCACTAAGCGCTGTATGCAGGCACTCTGAAAAAACACTTGCTGCCATCTTGCTTAATTGGATTGCCATGTTTGTTTTTGTTGTGTGCAATTTATGTGAAAAGCATGTCAGCTGTAGTTAATTTTGACTCACAGATTCTCATTAACAGTGTTGGGTGTTTCTGCATCTGTAGTGCGTCAGCCGAGCTACAAGCTACTAGAGATCCCATTTTTTTCCCTTCCTGGTCCTTTTATTGTTTGTAGTATATGTATCCTCCCCCTCCCTCCCTACAGAGATGTAAAGCGATCCTCTGAATGTACTGGCACATGTGCAAATCCAGCATTTCTTTTCCCTATAGGAAAGGGCCTCAACACAGACAAGCCCCTACTGCCCTTGAAAAGGGGGAGGAGGTCGGCTCTTGAAAGGAACAGCCTGTTCATATAGAACATTTAAATCCAGGGGAAAGGAATTCCATGGGAGTATGAGATCATAACATACGCAGGAAAACCATGTCATTCAGGATTACACAAACCTTTAAGATTCTAGTGTAATAATTTACCCCCAACAGGTTTAAATTTAATACTAATGGTTTCAAATATTACTTGTGAGATCATATAGGTAAAACATACCTATATTAAACCTAGCCAAACCGATTACTATGTAACAGCAACATGCTTGAAAGTTGAGTTTAATAGTCTGATAAAATGCTGTTTAAGACCCAATTTTCCATGGGAAAGACTGCTTAAAAAAATATATTGAACACATAAATCGCACCTCAGGTCTTGATGACAGAAACATTAAAGGTCAGTATCTTCACTGTACATTGTGTTATTCGTTGAGAACTGAATTATGTAACATAGGTCAGTGGAATCCAAAATAAACTGATTGTTGACTGGATTCAAACTCACACCAAAAATCAAAGTAAACAAGTGAAATCTCATGCTGTTCCAACTTCGTAATGTGACTCAGTAGTGTGTAGGGCCCCAATGTGCCTGTATGCACTCCCGACAACATCTGGAAAATGCTCTTGATGAGATGACGGATGTTGTCCCTGAGGATCTCAGGGCATCAGTGAGCTCCTGGTCAGTCTGTGGCGCTACTTTGCTGCGTTGGATGTATCAATGATGATGTCCCAGAAGTTCTCATTTGGATTCAGGTCTGGGGAACTTGAGGGCCGGTTAATGGCATCAATGCCTTCGTTATCCAGGAATTGCCTACACACTCTGGCCACATGAGGCCAGGCATTGTCCTGCACCAGGAGGAACCCAGGGCCCGCTGTGCCAGCGTAAGTTCTGACGCTTGGTCTGAGGATTTTATACCTATACCTTTTGGCTAGCACGTGGAGGTCTCTGCGCCCTCAAAGGATGTGCCTTCCCAGACCAACACTGACCCACTCCCAAAGGGGTCACGCTAGATAATGTTTCGCGCCCACCACGGCGTCTCCAGACAATTTCCCGTCTGTCAGGTGCTCAGTGTGAACCTGCTCTCATCTGTGATGAGAACGGGGCACCAATGGCAGACCTGCCAATTCTGGTGTTCTCTGGCGAAAGCCAATCGAGCTGCACAGTGCTGAGCTGTAAGCACAGGTCCCGCTAGAGGACATCAGGCTCTCATGCCACCCACATGGAGTCAGTTTCTGACAGTTTGGTCAGAAACATGCGCACCATTAGCCTGCATGAGGTCATTTTGTAGGGCTCTGGCAGTACTCCTCCTGTTCCTTGTTGCACAAAGGTGTAGATACCGATCTTGATGCTGGTGACAAGGACATTAGCTAAATGCAAAACTGAAGAAGAATCAGTCAGGAACGGATAAAGACAGAGCAATTGTTTGTGGCCACCACCTGCAAAACCATTCCCTTTTTGGGGGTTGTCTTGCTGTTGCCTCTCCATTGCAGCTGTTGTCAAATTAATTTACACCAAATCAGGAAACATTGATTCACAATCGCTTATGCATCCTAACTGGACAGATTGATATCCCTGAAGTGTTATTGACTTGCTGTTATAGTGTGATGATGATTGCTTGTTCCCTTAAATAGTTTTAGAAGTGTATACAGTGCCTTGCGAAAATATTCGTCCCCCTTGAACATTTCAACCTTTTGCCACATTTCAGGCTTCAAACGTAAAGATATAAAACTGTATTTTTTTGGATATTTTAAACTTTTTTAACAATTAAAAAACTGACAAATTGGGTGAGCAAAATTATTCAGCCCCTTTACTTTCAGTGCAGCAAACTCTCTCCAGAAGTTCAGTGAGGATCTCTGAATGATCCAATGTTGACCTAAATGACTAATGATGATAAATAGAATCCACCTGTGTGTAATCAAGTCTCCGTATAAATGCACCTGCTCTGTGATAATCTCAGAGGTCCGTTGAAAGCACAGAGAGCATCATGAAGAACAAGGAACACACCAGGCAGGTCCGAGATACTGTTGTGGTGAATTTTAAAGTCGGATTTGGATACAGAAAGATTTCCCAAGCTTTAAACATCCCAAGGAGCACTGTGCAAGCGATTAATATTGAAATGGAAGGAGTATCAGACCACTGCAAATCTACCAAGACCCGGCCGTCCCTCTAAACCTTCAGCTCATACAAGGAGAAGACTGATCAGAGATGCAGCCAAGAGGCCCATGATCACTCTGGATGAACTGCAGAGATCTACAGCTGAGGGGGGCGAGTCTGTCCAAAGGACAACAATCAGTCGTATACGGCTCAAATCTGGCCTTTATGGAAGTGTGTCAAGAAGAAAGCCATTTCTGAAAGATATCCATAAAAAGTGTCGTTTAAAGTTTGCCACAAGCCACCTAGGAGACACACCAAACATGTGGAAGAAGGTGCTCTGGTCATATGAAACCAAAATGGAACAACTTTTTGGCAACAATGCAAAACATTATGTTTGGCGTAAAAGCAACACAGCTCATCACCCTGAACACACCATCCCCGCTGTCAAACATGGTGGTGTCAGCATCATGGTTTGGGCCTGCTTCTCTTCAGCAGGGACAGGAAAGATGGCTAAAATTGATGGAAAGATGGATGGAGCCAAATACGGGACCATTCTGGAAGAAAACCTGATGGAGTCTGCAAAAGACCTGAGACTGGGACGGAGATTTGTCTTCCAACAAGACAATGATCCAAAACATAAAGCAAAATCTGCAATGGAATGGTTCACAAATAAACATATCCAGGTGTTAGAATGGCCAAGTCAAAGTCCAGACCTGAATCCAATCGAGAATCTGTGGAAAGAACT
>JACXGM010019277.1:0-18489 GCA_016801145.1 Umbra pygmaea
ACTGTAAACACAATGATACTCCTGTCACTGTAAACACAATGATACTCCTGTCACTGTAAACACAATGATACTCCTGTCACTGTAAACACAATGATACTCCTGTCACTGTAAACACAATGATACTCCTGTCACTGTAAACACAATGATACTCCTGTCACTGTAAACACAATGATACTCCTGTCACTGTAAACACAATGATTCTCCTGTCACTGTAAACACAATGATACTCCTGTCACTGTAAACCCGAATGCAAAAAGCAATATACTGAATTGAGTTCAGAATACTTATTCGGGTTTAGAGTGTATATATAGTGAATTGAGTTCAGAATACTTATTCGGGTTTAGAGTGTATATATAATTAATTGAGTTCAGAATACTTATTCGGGTTTAGAGTGTAAATATAGTGAGTTGTCACTCTTTCTAAGATTTTACCCGACTACAAATCAACTCTCGTTTGTTATCCAGCAATCAATGGAAAGTATTCTATTTATCAAACCTGTAATTGTTTGTTTTTATTTGCCCTCTTACCTGCTTTTCAAACTATTATTTATTTGTCTCAGTCCGGCAACTACTCACATGTTGTATAACCATACTCAGTAGAGCCTTTCATGCCTACCAGTCCCTCGAGCACAGCACCAGCACCCCAGCTACAGTCCACATCATGGGGGTAGACAGTAGCAGCATACACAGCTGTATAGTGCTTTTTAAAATAAACAACATTACAACAAAATTCCAGGAAAAAAAGGCCCCTTATGTTGCCTGGGGGGACAGGAACGTTTAACCTTTTAGAGGCCATAAAAATAAAAGACGTTTTTGCCATCCACTCAACTTAATGTTGTATTTTATATGTTTTTAGTTATGTTTTTTTCTCTAATTTCAAGCCTCTTTTGGACAGGAAAGTGGTGAGGGATAGAGGTAGAGCTCTTACAGAGAGAGCAGATGTCAACCAATGCTGAAGCTTTTTACCATGGGCAGAGTCTCGATCATATAGCCTCTGCCAGCAGTGGCTCGAAAACAAGTGAAATGATTATCTTGCTGATTATTTGGGTGAATCATGATTGGGTGAATGTGGTTCTTAAACATAGAGATGGAACACAAACAATGAGAAATATCGGAAGAGGTTTAGCTTAGGTTATGAATATCCTTTTTGCACTGTTCAAAACAGGCCGGATTTAGGAATTCTTTTAGCCCATGGACATGAAACAACATAACAAATTACGGTACTGGAGATTTACCATTTGGTTTTCCAGATTAATGCTGAAACATTACTGGAGACAGCATCTTACTGTAAACTGCAGGACCACATTAAGCCACATGTTGTATGTTTTTGAGTAATCATTGAAGAATAAAGAAAATACTAGCTACATATTTTAAATGATAGTTTTACAGTATATTTCTGGACAATATACAGGTGCTTGAACACCAAAAGCTTTTAACCATACCAAAAAGCACTATAACACTCAAAATACTCTAGCTCATACAATAATTTTACCCTGGAAATCGGTTTCCTTATTGAACTTTAATGAGCTTGAAATAATACATCTAAGAAATGATATATGCTGCGATAAGGAAGTCTTCCCTCATTTGAACTTCCTCTAACAGACAAATTTACCTAGTAAGATCATGTCAAATATCCTCTATACCACAAACACACATTAAGCTATTGATAACAGAATGTGATGTCATTGTCTCGCATGAGTAAGATGTTCTGTCGGAAATCAGAAGTCGATGCTGCTCGACAGCACAGTTAAAAAGAAACTAAAAAACGTGTTAGGGTATTCTATTCAATGCTGTATCATACACCAATCAGCCATAACATTATATGTTATAACATTAGCCATAACAAGTGCTAATAATACAATAATAATATTGTGTACAGTAGGTCCTCCTTTTGCCACCAAAACAGCAGCCCCATACACAAGAAACTGTGATGCACTGTGTGTTCTGACACCTTTTAATCAGAACCAGAACCCCTTTTTCATCAATTCGAGCTACAGTAGCTCGTCTGTTGGATCTGACCTACACGGGCTAGCCTTCGCTCCCCATGTGCATCAATGAGCCTGAACTTTGACAGGGTCCAAACTGTGATGCTAGATGACTGAGTGAGAGTCTCCAAAACTGCAGCTCGTATGGGGTGTTCCCCGTTTGTAGTGGTCAGTATGTATCTAAAGTGGTCTAAGGAAGGAAAGGCGGTGAAGCGTTGACAGGGTCATGGGCGGGCAAGTCTCATTGGTGTAGGTGGGAGGCAAAGCTCATGTGATCCGATCCAGCAGACAAGCTACTTTAGCACAAATTGTTGAAAAAGTTAACGCAAGTTCTGCTAGAAAGGTGTCAGAACACAGTGCGGCGCAGTTTGTTGCGTATGGGGCTGCTATTTTGACTGCAAAAGGGGAACCTAAACAATATTAAGGAGGTGGTCGTAATGTTGTAAGGCTGATCGGTGTATGTTTTCATAACAGATAATTTCTATCAAGCCCCACAGTCAGGGTAGAATCATCCATTGCCAGAAACTGACAGTTTCCTGTATCAGTGCTTTGTTAATTTTTTTCCCCCCAAAGCACATTGATTAAAGATTTCATGATGAACCCTAATCAGCTGAATCAACACAGCACCCTTTGAGTTGCGGGGGAGGGAACGCCGCAGTCTACTCTAATCAAGTGCAGCTTGATAGTAGTTATATGCTGTAGATAAAATATATTTTTATCAATATACAATTGTAATCAGACAATTATGCTGATAATTATTTTTTGCTCTCAGGATGAATGTTTGGCAGAATTGGGGTCAAGTGCGGGTCACAGGAAATTTAAGGGACGAACCTGTACAGTAGGAAACAAATTTTCTCAATAGATTTTAACTTACCTATAGCTAAATTACTGTGAATTTCTGTTTGGCTCACAAAGTTGCTTTTCTGTATTCTGTCCACTGCACTATCATCTCTATCTGGACTCCCTTTATCTTCTAAACCTTTAGATTTGAACCCACAGAATACAACACAATAAACAGAAAACATCGTCCATCATTGCAATCAAAGGCCAGGGTGTTCTCTCTGAATTCAGCCTCAACTCCTTTATCCACACACATAAAAGAAAACACACCAATTAAAGAGATGGCAAAACCTGGATCAATTGATGCATTCTTCTTTTAATGGAAAGGAGTGACTTATTTCAACCGTCTGGCTCATTAAAGTGGCAAGTTGCAGTTGCTTTGTCTGTTTGTGGACATCAGAATGAATTATTGAATTGCCCATTGACTTTTGAGGAATATAATTTATGGATCATAAGCTTAGTTTGTTGTAAACAAACAATACATTGCTGAAACAGTTTTGTTGATATCATAGATGGTCAGTCCTCACCCATAGATCTGTCTGTGAATTAATGTGTCTACAGTTCCCCCGTTCCACACCTAAAGGTGTATTCTGCAACATAAACAGGGATACACTAGGTTTTTGTTTTTACAAAATCTTCTGTTTGCCTCTTTAAAAGTTGTAAAGGTGACTTGCTGGACAAGACACCACCTGTAAACCAAAGCATCATGACACTAGGTTGTGTAGTAGACATGTTTTTTTCTTCAGATCTCTACTTAAACCATGTGACATTTTATTTTTAGTTGGGTGGTTTTTATTTCCGGAAGAGTTTTACACTGGGGAATGAAGAGTCAGACTGGTCTACTGTACACCACGTTCCAACCTATTACGAACATTGGAATTAAGCGTCATACATTTTAAATATTTTGTTTTTCAATCAAACTCATGGATGATGTTGTGTCTCTGTGCTCTTTGGATCACTGAAATCAATGTCAGACACCTGTGATAATTAGTTTGCCAGGTGAGTCCAATTAAAGGAAAACTTCTTAAGAAGGATGTTCCACATCATTAAACAGGTTACAGATTTCAAGCAATATGCAGTTCTAATCAAAACAGCAGCTCGGGGCGGCTATTCTGACATCCTGCAAAAACATTCAAGCAAAAACTCCATGAACTCACAAGTTCAATGGAAGCAAGAATTGTGATGGTGACAAAAAGGGTCCTGTGTTAAGATGTAACTTGCCCTCGTAATATGTGTTTGATTGAAATAGCTTTTGATTTCATTAAATATGAAACCTCCTAATGCTGCAAATTCAACGAATGACCATATTCAGTTCTTTACAAACTATAAAATGTTTTAAAACTCTGCATTTTGCAATTTCTATTTTTTAAAACAATACTGTTTTCATTTCAAATTTGAAATATAATTTCCATAATAATTTGGAATGCAGTGTATGTTAGATTAATCTGGGATGTGAATATCTACAGAACCAATACATTTATATGGCAGGTACATCAACATAGCTCAGTCAGTAGGAGCATTTTATATGCTACACCAATGTTGATGGTTTGATTCCTATGGGGGAAGGAGGGGTTGAGGATGTGTGTTTGTTATCTCATTTTGAGCCCACTCTAGTCTTGGAGACACAGTCAGTTTCAAGTGAACTCCATGGCAGTGTCTGTAGTTCGGCCACCAGCGATGACTAATGGCCTACATATACAGGTCATATACCATCCATTTAGGGTTAATAGGACTGGGGCATGAAGAACACTGGCATTTAACAAGCTCCTCTCTATCTACACTTTGTCAATTCCACTTGACATATACTGTTATCCTGTCAACGATACATACATGCCTTTCTCTTTTTTTGTAGAATTGATTATACACTACCTCTGTCACAATTCCAAGTGACACCCTCATTAGTAGATATTGTAATGGCTGTGAAATAATACATCAAAGGCAATGATATGGCAACCAGCAAAGTTTCTATCGTCAGCGTCTGCTGGCATTCCAGGGCAGGATTTTGCTCACATTGCTTAACATGTGCTCCCTCTCATTTGTTCTGCTCTGGTTTTTTCTCTTCTTCTGGGGCGCGTAGTGCTATCCATATGAAGTCTCCGTTTTTTGAAGTGGGAGCTCTTTTAAGTGCCAGTAACATTAAAGAAATGATGCACAGGCACTCTCCTAAATCTGGCATGGTGTGCGTTTGCTATTTTCTGTCAGATATTAAAATCCCCCCACTATTCTACTACTATACTACATGCAACTTTAGTAGCGACAAAATCACTCCATCTGATTGGAAAAAGTTAAGTGAAAAATGTCATTGTTCTCAAGTGCATTTTTTTTACATGGGTGTGCTTGATCGCATGCAGTGCTGTGACTGCTCTAATGCATGTACAGTACAGTTTATGCTTCTTGTTTTGAATATGGTTTATATTTCACCAGGTATTGTACTGTATTGTATTGTAAGTGTAGTATGGCTAATAAACTGAATAAAAATATTCGAAAAATATATGAAACATGCAATAACAAAGATTTGTCTAAGTTAAAATTTATATTAGACAATTTAAAAACATACTTTTAGGCTATGATCTATGGATTTCTCATAAGGGAAATATTTTTTTTCTTTCGTATAGAAGATTTATGGGATCATGTCTTTCAGGTCATAAACATGGGACTTTATATTTTGGTTTAGTATACAATAGCCAAGCATGCAAGCCAGCAAACAAACATGCAGAGAACTAGATCAAACACAGAAGCTTTTCTCCTCAGGCCCAGGTTACGAGGATACCAGGGGACGGGGGTGAGGGGACAGGGGTGGGGGGGATTCACACTTACAAGATGTTTTGTTTCCACTATACCTCGTTTCCTAAAGTGAACATGAAGAGACACAAATCTTTTGCTTTTGTAATCTGTGTACCTTTTTCCCTCAAATACATACAGTATTTATGGTTTGGAAATGGACAGTAACATGTGACTGATACCTTCCTTAGAAAGCCTATTAACGTATAATGTGTTCTTTCCAACAAAGATGCAACCTTAAGCTGTGTAAACATAATTTATGTACATGCAAAGATCTGCTTGTGAATGGAAAAGGAGCAGGCTTCAATGCCTGTACAGAGCAAATTCAGATTAGAATGCCAGCATGAGTATAGCATCCATTTCTGTGTTATATGCAAATTTAGTTCAATCTTAAATGTTAATCCTGTATCTAGAGTCATTTAAATAACTGTAACTGAGAATATTTCTTAAAGGGTTCAATATGATGATGTAATGTTGTTACAGAAACAGTCGAAATTGGGTGAAAGGGATTAACAATGTGCGGGTGCAGAAGTATACTTAAGTATGTCAACCTGACCTAAAGAAACCTGGAATCCAACAAATATACTGTAGATGCAGTAAAAGGGTCAAATTAAGTCATATTCTAACCATGTTTACAAAACATGGTTTTGATATGTTTAGCCACTATCATTGCATAAGAGTTTGAAGTTTCCCTTAGGATTAGCTGACATATTTTCACATATGTTCATATGAAGCTAGTAGCATAGCATGGCAAGAAATGAGAAATCAGTCATTTTAGCAATTGACTGGTGGTGACATTAATATTAATATACTGGAGTGGCAGATTGTTACCTTATCAATTACAATCACCCCTCGATAAAATTCCTCCATTCATATACAATAAATAAGTCAAATTGCTTAGGACAGAACCATGAAGTAATTTTTATTTCTGTACTGGATATGTAATATATTTCAACATGCAAAACGTTTTCAGTCAGAAAAAATTTAAACTAAACCATTTTATTATGATTTGGAGGCAACCACACCCCTGTGTAAACCTTCAACACAACCGCACCTCATCCCTAGAGGCCAGCAATACTCGGTATAGAAGAGGCACCTGGTATAGAAGAGGCACCTGGTATAGAAGAGGCACCTGGTATAGAAGAGGCACCTGGTATAGAAGAGGCACCTGGTATAGAAGATGCACCTGGTATAAAATGCACCTGGTATAGAAGATGCACCCGGTATAGAAGATGCACCCGGTATAGAAGATGCACCCGGTATAGAAGATGCACCCGGTATAGAAGATGCACCCGGTATAGAAGATGCACCCGGTATAGAAGATGCACCCGGTATAGAAGATTCAATTGGTATAGAAGATGCACCCGGTATAGAAGATTCACCTGGTATAGAAGATGCACCCAGTATAGATGTGCTTTGCCATAAAGCCTTGATAATCACCTAATCAGGTGGGAACCATCAGGATGATTGAGAGGCCAGATTAGATGATGGAGGCCATAAGCCTTTCTGTGAGTGTTTGATTCATTATATACATATAGCATCTTTGGGTCCTTAAAAAGCGCTGTGTAAGTACCATTTTTTTTAGTTGTGTTTTACGTGTTTTATGTGACCATAAAGATATGAATGACTTGACGTGATGGCGCTGGTCTGGAATTCAGTGTTCTTATATAGTTTAGTTTATATAGACAAACACTGATATTTTTTTTATTGATGATGATCAGTAAATGGAAAAAAATCTGAATAGGGCTGTCTTTAGAAATGCTGCTTTTACACAGGCTGATCAGATCAGTTCTGAAAAAATCTGATTCTGTTTAAACATGTAAGAACTGTTCACAATCAAATCAAAGTATCTTTACATTTCTTCACCTATTGTACATAATGAGCAAGAATCAGGCCAAATTACACATTAGAGCCAGGTTTAAACAAGGCCGTAGACATAACAAGTGCAGCACATTTAGTGGGCTGGCTATTGCTTTCCTAACACACAAATTACTTATCAGCATCTATAATGCATAATCTATTTATATAAGGCATGGCGCCCTTTCAGTGTTTGTGTCATTATATAAGGTCCATCATCTGCCCAACGATGTTTCCTTAACACACAGAGTTAATCTCAATGTATTTTTCATGCATGAAGACTAATGTGCAAAATGGGCCTGCAACCTACCGTCTCATTACAGTTTCAAATGCTCCTCACGCTTTGAGAAATGGAATTCAAATGAATCATTAAAAATGCAATAACTTCACAATAGCCCCTTTAACCCACTGTGAAAGACGGCGCAAGTCATTTTGTCGTTTCATTTTCATGGTGCGTTTACAGAGCTGGAATGAAAATGACTTCCGCACCTCTTTTTAGATAATGACACTGGTGCTGCTTTAGAGGATAGTGAGAGAAATAACTAAATGTAAGTTGAGCCCAGCCTATACAGTAGGCCAAAGCAAAAGATAGGTATTTTGGTAATTGTATTATGTGTATAGTTGCTATTGAAAGTCCACACACCTCTGGTTCAGTATAAATATTTTGTTGTTTTAAAATTCAAAGATTATATATTTTTTTGATTTGTGTTCCATCACAGATTTTTTAAGTAAAAGAAACGTATAAAACATTTGTTGAAATAAGTAAGAAATTTTTCAATTTCATGCAGTATGTCTTTATTATTTGAAAGCCATTATAGCAGTGAGTTACTATATTTGGAATAATATTCTAACATCTCTGCATGAATCTTAGGGCAATATTATATTTGTCAAAGGTGCTCAAACTCAGTACATTTTGTTAGGAAGTTAGCAATAACCAAATAATATTAAAAAAATATTGTTTCATATTTTGGAGACTGAAACATTTGATGACCTCAACAACTCATACAAGTCTCTTCTGATGTACTTGGTATAAACATGTTTTCAAATGTCTGTGATCAGTAATGCTGGAGGAAAAAAAATAAGAAAACATAACATGATTGGGCTGAATTTGAAACACCAGTTTTGAGTCAAGCCATGTTATATATAGTACTGAAGTGAGACATTGAGTGATTATATACACCGATCAGCCATTACATTGTGACATTATGCCTAATATTGTGTAGATCCCCCTTTTGCTACCAAAACAGCCCTGAACCGTAGAGCCATGGGCTCCCCTAGACCCCTGAAGTTATGCTGTGCTATCTGGCATTAAGACGTTAGCAGTAGATCCTGTATGTCCTGTAAGCTGCAAGGTGGGGCCTCCATGGATCAGACTTGTTTGTTCAGCACATCCCACAGATTCTCGATTGGATTAAGATTGAATTTGGAAGCCAAGTCAACACCCTGGACTCATTGTTGTGTTCCTCAAACCATTCCTGAACCATCTTTGTTTTGTGGCAGGGCACATTATCCTGCTGAAAGAGGTCAAACACGGCTATCCACGTGCTGAAAGATTTTCAGACCAGCCCACTTTCTCCCATTGCTCTATGGTCCAGTTCTGATGTTCATATGCCCATTGTAGGCGCTTTCGGTAAAGGACAGGATTCAGCATTGGCACCCTGACTGGTCTGTGTCATTGCAGCCCCATACACAACAAACTGTGATACACTGTGTGTTATGACATCTTCCTATCAGAACCAGCAGTAACTTGTGTTCAGCAATTTGAGCTACATTAGCTTGTCTGTTGGATCAGACTCTAGAGCCAGCCTTCGCTCCCTTTGTGCATCAATGAGCCTTGGCCACCCATGACCCTGTTGTCGGTTCACCGCTTCTACTTCTTTGGACCACTTTTAGGTACCAACCACTGCAGACCGGGAAAACCCAACAAAAGCTGCAGTTTTGGAGATGCTCTGACCCATTCATCATGTCACTCATAGTCTCATCTTGAACTTCTACCCACCTCTACACACACACATGTCATATCTCCTCATTAATCCTACTCACCAGTTCTCTGTTTGCTCATTACTGTCATTTTATATTCTCTGTCTTTTTAAACAGTGTTTGCTTTATTGTTTGTTCTAAAGACGGTTGTTTGGTAATGATTTAAGTGTTAATATGACTACGTATGTTTGATAATGTTTTAAGTGTTAATATGACTACGTAGACGAGTTCTGTTATTCCACTTTCTCATCTAGTGTTATTGTTATACTACGTAGATTGGTGCCATGTTTTTCACATATATTGGTGTGACTTTATTTTCTGTCTTACTGTGACCAGTGTTTGTATTTGCTCCGGCTTGGCTTTTCTTTCTGTATACGAATAAAACATTCCAGTGAGTACAACATGCATTTGCTTCGATCTCTTCACTCCACCTCAACCAGACTAGTTGGTACAGTTATGGGTAATCAGTGTATTGTGCAGAACCATCATGTTATGAGGATGCTTGTCATTGGGAGAAGCTGGGAGTTTGACATGTATGAAATAAAATCATCAAAGGACCTAAACTAAAGGCAAAGTTTACATACAGAACCTGCCTTTGACTTCTTAAACCCAAAACCTGGGATAGGTTCATTTGTCATTGACATGTTTACATTTAATTATGTTCCTTTTTCAAAATATCTTAAGCAGCACATTGAGAGTCTTGTGAAAGTGATGTAGACACAATTACCATCTCTAAACGTATTTTGGTGTACTGATTGATTACTATTGAGTTGTGGGTTTGTCTGTCTTCACATGATTGTACTGCTTATGGATAAGAGTGTCTGCTAATTTACTTGAATGCAAATGTAAAACCAATAACGTGAGCTATACTGTAGATGTAGTGTATCTTGTAGCTCAACATCAGTACCACATTTGCCTTAATTAATGTGATCAATGATATGTTTATGGTCACAATGTGGAGAACTAAAGAGGAAACTAAACATGAAGAAGAGGCAGACAGAGGTTCTTTAGGTATCATGTCAGCTCTCATAAAGGGAATACTCCCTTAACAGCTCACTTATCAGTGGCTAAGGATGTCGGGCGTCTGCGCACGCATCAGCACTGACAGTTGGCTCACTTTAGCAGCACTGTCATGAGACCCCCAGGGTGTAGACTATAAGCTCCTACTTTTGCATTTCATGTCCCCTTTGGTTCAATATGTACTCTGACAATGGAGTGACAGGCAGAGCTAGCCCCAACAGGGAGCTTGATATTTGAGTAAGTATAGCTTCAAAACAAATTAGCTTCTGTGCTGATTATGACTGTAAGATGAGACTGCTGAAGTCTAGTGGTATGGCACGGAAATTACCATGGCATTGCCCAATAGCAGAGGAAGTGTATCATTAGCATACCACACAATTGTCACCAAGTGTGTGTGTCTGTGGGACATGCTATGTGTAAGGATTCAGGGATGAGGATTGGCGATTGGGTGGGTTAGCTCCACCCGGTGGTTAGACATGGACTATTTCCCATCATTCCGTTACATTTGAATGTCTCTGTCTTTGTGTTAACCACCTAAATTACCACCAGCTGATCCCTGTCTCCAATTAAGTGTGCATATTTAATGTTCCCCTCTGCTTGTGTGTCTTGTGTTTCAATGTGAATGTAATGCCTGTCGCGTGTGTGTGTGTGTGTGTATGAGTGTGTGTGCGTGTGTGTCGGTGTGTGTCGGTGTGTGTCGGTGTGTGTGTTTGTGTGTGTGAGAGAGAGAGAGAGAGAGAGAGAGAGAGAGAGAGAGAGAGAGAGAGAGAGAGAGAGAGAGAGAGAGAGAGAGAGAGAGAGAGAGAGAGAGAGAGAGAGAGAGAGAGAGAGAGAGAGAGAGAGACAGAGACAGAGACAGAGACAGAGACAGAGACAGAGACAGAGAGAGAGAGACAGAGAGAGAGCAGTAGGGCTGTCAGATGTGAGTCTGTATATTACCAATAGTGCCTTCACCACATGTGTCGTAGGTAAAATATATATGTTGGTCCAGTACGATCTGTAATACTAGTTAGCACAATACTAGTTATGCTGTGATAGAGCATAGTAAACAGTATTATACTGTTGTGCAGCTCCAATCAAGTGTTTACTTGCTCCTCCAAACAACTATGTGGATGTTTGTTATTCCCTGTCGTCCTCAATAACCCATGACGACAGAGACTCCTGCATTCTGCCTCCATCTCTCCACACCTTTACCATCTATGACACTTTCGTTTCAAAAGCTAATGTTGCTTTAAGAGTAGATGAGTGGGATTGATAATAACTAACCTAACAATGAACATGGACCTTAGTGTCCTTAGAGATTGGGGGATCTTTCTTCTTGATAGATTTTTTGCATGTGGGGGAGATGTGATTTAAGATTAATTGTGGTCTTTTTAGACATGCAGCATCTTTTTTTTCTTCTTTTAAACCAATGGCCTTTTCCATAACCATGTTTCTCAGTTGCATTTTTACATGGATTTCTGCAATAATTGGACCACCAAAATATTTTTTTTTCTTTTCTACATTTAAACATTCCTGGTTGGGGGTTGAAAAATATATGAACACCTAGGCTAATGAATTAAAGCTAATTAGAGTCAGGACTTAGCTAAACTGGAATCCAATCAATAAGACAAGATCGAAGGTGTTGGATAGAGCTGCCCTGCCCTATAAAAATGCTCCAAAATTTTTTGTTTGCTATTCACAAGACACATGCCTTGAACAAAACAGATCTCAAAAGACCTAATAATTGTTGACTTGAACAACTGAACTAGCTGAACTACTCACAATTGCCGTATCCTCCACCTACTCCTGCTGAAATGAATAATCATGTTGACTCTGCAAACTCCAAATTTACCTCTATACTGAATTGATTAAATATCATCCAACATGTCCATTTCCACACCCACATCAAGTGACACAAACGTGATATAATCTGCTCTGTTGGCCACAACATCTCCAACATTTCCACATCTGTCTTTCTGCTGTCTGACCAAATGATTCTACATTTAAATTTTTCCTCATACATATCCCACAACACTGACAAACATCTAATCTCATTTCATAATTTCGACACCCTCCAGCTCTCTGATGCCATCTGCTCTGCAATTCTACTGGAACATGCTCCCAACACCCTGAAAACATGGTTAAACATCACAACAGTGCTCAGTCTACCTCCCTCAACACTCCAAGCTAACACTGTTTCATTCACGTCCTCATCCCATTGGTTTACACCTGAGCTGCATTCTCTGACTAGATAGTTGAAGCTCACCATATACCAAATTATTACTGTCCTTCAGTTATTTGATATAGCAAAATGAAATTGCTGATCCAAACACCCAATTAATTAATAATTATAAATCATGGAAATTATCAGGGGTGCCTAAACTTTAGCATACAACTGTAGTATTCCCACTTTGCTTGCCCACACCTTTCTTCTTCATTTTCTCCTGCCAAAACTTTGATCTCCCCCCGTCTTGACTACTGTAACTAGTCAGTCCAGCATCAACACTACTGTACATCCCTCCATACGTTTCAAGTCATTCAAAACTCTTCAGCCACTCTTCTCAACTGCATTAAGTCCTGGCAGCACATCACCCCATCTGTGAGCTCCACTGGCTCCCTGTCACTCAGTGCATTTAGAACAAAAAACTCCTCCTGACCTATAAAGCCCTCCACCACCTTGGCCCCCCCTACCTCTCAGACATTCTTCTCCCCGTTCAACCCACACGCTCACTCTGCTCTAGTACAGAAGGCCTTCTCATCATCCCCAGGTCCAGAGCTACAGAGCTTTGGTGACAGACTAAACATCCCTGCCTCAAATCGTCTGTAACTCAGACTCTGTAAACATCTTCCTTCATCGACTTAAGCCTGTTTAAAAAAGCTACTTCTTGCCCCTGCATCCTTGTGTTTTGTCTGTTTTGTTTTGCTAGTTTTGTAAAGATTTTTTGTGTCCTTGAAAATTGCCAAAAACTGTAAGTACAATGTACTGTAATATTATTGTTATTATTATTATTATTTTGCATAAAGTTGGAATGGAAAGGGGTTTCAAAAGTATGTCTAAAAGCCTTGATGTTCATCAGTCCATGGTACGACAAATTGTCTATGAATGGAGAAAGTTCCGAACTGTTGCTATTCTCCCTAGGACTGGCCATCCTGCAAAGTGTATTGCATGAGCACAGAGCATAATGCACAATGTGTGTCAGCATAAGGCTTACAAGAATCACTGGAACATCCTGACATCTATGTTGATGAGTCTACAACAGGGCTGCAGTCAAGACCACCTTTGACAAGTCCAAGACCAGGACTATTCGAGACCAAGTCAAGACCGAGTCCAAAGAGGTTAGAGTCCAAGACAAGACAGAGTCCAAAAAGGTCTTATGACAGTATCAAGACAATCATTTTAGGTTATTATTTGTTTATCTTATAGTCACAACACCCAGGATTGGTAAGTATAGCCATTTCCCCTTGAAATCTTATAATCTAATCTAAAGAAAACAGAATGACATGGTGATACCTCATAATAGCAGTGTTAGAACTGATACAAACACCAATACACTACTATCAAACACCAATACACTACTATTACCACTGCTAGGTACTAGTGCCGAGCATTTGAGCAACTAAATAACAAGCTTCACTCCAGATGTAGTGTAGAAAAGAAGTGACCAGTATTACAGAGTGTTCCCCTATGGGTGATTTATGCCTTCCCTGAAAAAAATATTGTATTATATTGTTATTTCGACATGGGTTAATAGGAAAGAAAGACATGTATTTTCAGAAAACATTAAAAATTGGTTAAACAACAATGAACAGAGTGTAATTTAACACACCCAAAGACCAGGCCAGCAGCTAAAAAAAGTTTACTTAATGATTTTCAAAGATGAACAAAGATGTTCAGGGAGGGCTCAGCAGCTGCGGTGTAACGGAGGAAATGGCTTGGTTGTATGAAAACAGGTCCTTGATGGATGAAGCAACTTCGTGTGGCTCTAGAGTCCATGGAAGTCCATAGGGGGAGTGCAGATTAGACAGGTAGAGTAAGCAGGGCTGATTCCATTTAAGACATGCTTTCACATTTTAGTAAGATGACTATCGTAACACAGAGTACCAATCTTAAATCTCAGGAATTACATTATATAACTGTTTTGAAAATCTCAGTGCCAACCATAGCGACCCACAATACATATAGGGGAGATTGATGGTACAAGTTTACAGATTTTTCTGTGCCACCGCTTTCGGATGTTAGCCCAAGGCCACATTTAAAGCAAGAGTCCATTAGAGCCTCCGCTAATTGGGTGGAAGTGTCTGGGAACGAGATTAATAGGTGCATTATTCCTATGATTGGGGAGTGCACCAATGTTAAATTAGGAATTTTATATTCAGTGCACATTTTGTATTATAACCAATTAGAAATATAATCATGAACAATTAATAACAACATTTATGGGTAACAAAAATAAACAAGTTTCCTACTGTACGTTTTTACACTCAAGGCACTCGTATGAAATTCAGAAGCTATTCAGTTTCTCAGTTAACAGCTCCCCAGAAGCAATTGGAGTGAGGTCTTTACAACCAGCCATGAACAATAAGCAGGGGCCCAGTCATTGTACTCAACATAAAGGCCATCTCTTGGGGTCATGGAATTAATATGACGATTATTTCATGATCTCTCTGCAAAGGGAAGGGTGGGTATTTTAAATAAAGTCATTATGGGGATAATGAACAGGGTGACCCATTCATGTAATGATTTCCAGTCGGATCTCAAGGGTGTTTTTTCAGCAAGAGGATTGTCAATTCCCACAATTTCACTGTCAGTTCAATGTAGTGCACTTCAACAGGCTTTGAAGTGATAATTCAGATAGGGGGACTGAATGCAGGTACCAGGCAGAAATTGTATTTCGCCGTAAAACGATAGAAAGGTTGCAGTGTCCGGCTCCCCTGAGATTATAGACAGTTGAAGACCATTTTCACAGAAATGTTGTGTTTAAACTGTAGTAGCATCGGAGGGTTAGCATCTGTGGTGGTTTGACGGTGTAAATTGCACATTTCCAGAACTCAGATGACTGTCTTGGTTGGAGTTCTGAACATTTATGTAAATTCCCTTCCATATTTCACTGAAGTTGACAGTGCCTGAAAAGACACACTTGGCCTTGGATAACTGAGTGACACTTTATAAATTCTATATTTACATGGAAATTGATTTCTGGATCCCTGTTATGTTGTCTGTTTTGATGTTTGTTCACCAGAGGATGACTCAATATTTCCAATTACCATGACTCTTAAGTGCCTTGGGAAGGTGGTGTATAACCTCCTAGTGCAAGGATAGGCGTACAAATAGTTGAATTCTGAAACTGTATGAAAGCTTGACGACCTGGGAAGAACATTTAGGCAGCCAGCAGCTTAAATATGGTTTGTAGAGTTAGCAGCTTCCAACCTGTTTATGGTTTTTGTTTTCTGCAGATTAAGACATTGGGCTTTTTTGTGGCCAAGTTCAGGAGGACAATTCCTCAGAAAGTCTTTGAAAAGAACATACAACCATTAGTCAAAATATGTTTTCACAAAACCATCACTTCAGGAAGATAAAAATGTGATATCACTTTGGCAGAAACCTACAATGATATGAGATGATTCTCATACAGACCTGGAAGATCATTAGACATTCAGGAGAAGTGGAGTTCAATGCAAAAACAGTTGACCAAACTGAGCTTTTCTACAACTAGCACAACAGGTATCAGAGTTTACCTTTCAATATTTCTGATGTTTTACATCATGGTTCAGAATCCACTGGGCTCATGTAACTATGTACATTTATTTAGATGGTCCAAAGGGACGGTTAGTCCTTAACAACTAAAAGGGCTGTGTGGAGGAGATCAAGAGCGTTAGCGCGTTGGTGTGACATGTTGACAAGAGTCCCGTTGAGCATTGTTTTGCGTTTCAGTAACAGCTGACACGTAATGCCCCACAGCAACATTTCACTGTGAAACAGCTCCACCTACTCATTGGGCTAAATATGCACAGATCTCCCTGGTGCACAGACTGTGTCTCTCCATTGCTGAGTGGAAATTAAATAAAGACAAATAAAATGCTTTGACTTTAAACAAAATGGGTGCAATTACATTGGGTGTTCAGTGGGTTTTGTTTCCCTGCTTAGTATTAATGGATTAAAAAGTCACAACAATGTTTAAAGTCAAAAGGGGATTCTCCATCAGTGAGCTGCGCCGTTTAACCCGTAAACTGTAATCAAGCCAAAGTTGATCCCTATTACACAAGAGACCCCTACATAATGAAATACCAGAACAATCCATGGCCTGTTTTTATGATGGAATTTTGGTTTTGCAGTGCCCAGTGTCAGAGGTGTTGGGTGTTCGAGTACTTTAGACAATTCCATTGGAAGTTAAATTAAATCTCAACCTGTCTATGGCAGGAAACAGGGTGGATGGAAAACAAACATACCCAGTATTGAATAGGCCTTGGATTCCACTGGTTTTTCATTAAAGGCGATGGATACTGATTGGCTGACTACCTGGGACTGTTCTGAAATGCATAAAAAACACTGTCAACTCGGGATGTCAGGCTAAATCAAGTCAACCAATATATTTATCAGACAAAAGCAGGATCAATAACTTCTTACATTTCTTTTTAAATGACTTTCCTTTTCCGAGAAATACGTGAAATGAATTCAGCAGCCTTATTTTAATAATTGCAAACTTGTGGAGCCATTGTTGGATTTCTCTGATGATATGTATATAATATATACTGTATACACCGATTGGCCATAACATTATGACCATTGACAGGTAAAGTGAATAACACTGATAATGTCATGATAATCTCAGTGGGTGGGATATATTAGGTAGCAAGTGAACGTTTTGTCCTCAAAGTTGATGTGACTTTGACAAGGGCCAAATTGTGATGGCTAGACAACTGGGTCAGAACATCACCAAAAATACAGCAGGGTGTAATATATTGTGGGTTGTTCTTGGTCTGCAGTGGTCAGTACCTATCAAAAGTGTTCCAAGGAAGGAAAATCTGTGAACCGGCGACAGGGTCATGGGTGGCCACGGCTCATTGATGCATGTGGGAAGTTAAAGCTGGCCCATGTGGATTGATCCAACAGACAAGCTACTGTAGCTCAAATTGCAGAAAAGTGAATGCTGGTTCGAAGGTCTCAGAACACACAGTGCAACGCAGTATGTTGGTATGGCGCTGCTGTTCTGGTGACAAAAGCGGGACCTACATGTACACAATAAAAGAAAAGTGGAAAAACTTAAAAATCATGGAAAACTTAAGAAAGGGTCACCTTTATATATTCTAGATTTATTACACATAGTGACATTTTATAAGCATTCTTTGTTTCAATCTTGATGTTCACAGTTTACAGCTCATGGAAATCGAAACTACAGTTTCTCAAAATATTTGAATGAACAATGAATAATACAGAAATGTGGACCTGAGAAGAGATTCCTGAGCCTTTAATCTCTGTCTGGTAGAGTTCACACAACCACAATCATGGGGAAGACTGCTGACTTGACAGTTGTCCAGGAGACGTTCCATGACAACCTCCACAAGTAGGTTAAGCCAGAGACGGTCAGTAGCAGAGCTGCCAACTCTCACGCTTTCGCCGTGAGACACACGCATTTGCCTGTTTTCACACGCACTCACGCCACACATTCAATATCTCACGCAAATAAATCAGTCCGAGACTCGTTTGTTACTTTTTCAAACTTCCCGATGGTAGATGGCGCTGATGAGCGCCACTGAACCTTATGCGCTGCATCCAGAAGTGAGCGACAGAAGAAGAGATACCATTACCGCGAAAGACAACGGGAGAAGAAAAACGGTCACTACCTTTAGAATTCTGATGAGCTGAGACCAGGTATGTACAATGAAATGTCGTCCAATTGAGTACTCACTCTCTAAAACTTTAAATCTTGAAAGAAATTATTTATTTTGACGGGGTTCAGTTAAGGAAGAAAGTTGAACATTGGATTCACAACCAGGGCTAAACTTAACAGATTACTTGACGAGGCTGACATCACACCACAGCAAGT
>JACXGM010019278.1:0-18544 GCA_016801145.1 Umbra pygmaea
ATGCACTCATTTTAACACACACCCATGTTCAATAGCACTGTACTATAATGGTTCACTAGTTCCTGTATATGCACTCATTTTAACACACACCCATGTTCAATAGCACTGTACTATAATGGGACCCTCGATGGAGGCCAAACGTTTTGACTGGTTACACATCAGTAACAAACAACACATATCTGGTCAGAATGTGATAATTTGATGTGATTATTATACTGTAGTGAACTCAACTGCATACAATAATCCTTAGGGGATTTGTAGTCCCCCGCTCCCTTTAATACATTGCATGTGAAAATGAACTTAATTATTTTTTGCCACTACATTAGAGTATGGATTATGTATGGATTATGATTTAATGTATGTATAATTTAGTTTGATAACCAACTATTTGATAGCCTAGTTATTTTAATGACACTATGAACAAAATTTGATCATGATATAAACTGCATTTGAGCAATATCTCTATTTAACATTTTTTCAAGATTATTTAGATAGACCAAAGCTAAATATTCTTATGGTAGGACATAGATGTAATATTCACAAATGTTGTGATTGAGTTACTTATTTCAGTTTAAACTTTGTAGTTTAAAGGTATCAAGCATCATGGTAATACTTCTTTTTGGTTAGATTTTTCCCAATTTCTCTCCATCTCAATTGGTCTTTACAAATTCTCAAGTCTTGTCGGCAGCTTGCAACTCCCTGGTCATATGTGGGATTGTGAGTAGCGATCACATGTTTATCCATGAAACACAACCAATGAAATATATGAAAAGGTTTAGCTTGGATTTAGAATTCCCTTTTTGTGCTGTTATCACATGTGCACACAGAAGTTAAATGAAGCATGTTATTATATTCTTAACATGGCTAATGCTTAGGGTGTGGTAATAATGTAATGTTTGTTTTTTATGTGTATATGTTTGCTCTTGGTTTTGTTATCGAATAAAAAATAATTTAAATAAAGTCCAAGGCACTCTCTCACGTAGTTGTGCAAAGGTTTATTCAAAGTGGCATTTCAAATAAAATGAAACCTTGGACTTTATGCTAATTATTTTTTATTCTTTCCACTTATTCTTCTGCAGCATTATTATCTGTATAATAATTTAATGACAAAAAATGAAGTATGAAATAAATGACCATGTTACGTAAGATTTACCTCTCTGTTCCAGAGATTATTGTGGGAATCTGTTATAGCTCAAGTAAACTACAAAAACCCACAATGCAGTGCTCTTTTCAGACTTGCTTGGCACATTAGGTTGTTTTCTAGAAAAATACATATATGGAACGTACGGTCTATGATATGGAAGCATGATAGAAGTCAAGTTCATTTCTTGTACATTCAAGTTCCCGTCACTCTGTCAATGATAATTCAAAACTATTGATTTCCATGACAAAATGAATAGGTCCTTGTTTTAAAGAAGACTTAATGTAAACAACAGTTCCATTGCCTAGAATGTTTTTTGAATGGTGGGACTGGCTTTCCAGGCAGTAATTATACAGAAAGCATTCATCGGGGACAGAATTTCTTGCAACACAACCCTACATGTAATTACATGTCTTTAAATAATGTAGATTAATTTACATGTTTACATTAAAAAGTATCTTTTAAATGATTATATCTTCATCTCAATTGAAAATGAACCAATAAATAGTATGTAGTAAATATTTGCTTGAATCAAAATAAAAGTTGTTTTTATTATTGAAAAGTGTTATGATAAAAGGTTTTTGTTATTGTCCCACACAATAAATTTGCACTCAATCTTTTTATTGCATTGGTGGTGACAACAGTGTGCTTCCTCTCAGTCCTCACAAAGGGCATGAACCTTGATAACCACTCTTTTATTAATTTATCAACTTTTATCATTAAAATGTAGATAGAATTTTTTTTATTGTATCATAAAACTGAAGGTAGATTGCTCTTAACTATAATTTTTACAGCTGATCATTTATTTACCATTTAATCATCCTGCAGGCATAAAACATTTTAAAATGAAATTATATAAAGTTTACTGTTTCCCATGTTATGTGCTTTCTTATCTACTCATTTTGTTATAATAAAACATAAAGATTTTCTGCAGATCTGTCATTCTGAGCCAACATTCTGTATACAGTCTTCCTGAGAAAGGCACTAGATGGTGCTTTTATACCTCTAACTAGCGTGTGTGCTACTGTATGAGTGATGTTGTCTGGGTATATGGGCTTTATCCAAGGAGAATGTACTGGGTTGATGTTGGTATGCTTCGCTGGGTCTCAACTGGCCTCCCTTTTAGTGAGTAACGGATACCATTGTCCTTCTGCACGCACACACACACGCACGCACGCACGCACGCACGGACGCACACACATTTTATTTTATTAACTTCTAATATGAATAAATGCAAAGCTGCGTTGCCAGAGGCTGGATATCTCTCTCTCTCTGGCACATACATGTTATTTTTGGTAACTTACTCTTCCATTGAAACTGTATGTGGAAACTCCACAGAGGTGTTTAATTTACGCTTGCTATGATATATATTTATATTTTGTTCTTATGTTTACACAGTGTCTAGCAAAAGTATTAAAACCCTTGAACAAATCTCAAATTTTCCTGAAATATGATGTGTACATTCAAATGATGTTCTGTCTTGGGTCCTGAAGGCTGAATGTCTCCACCCTGGTAAACAGTATGAGGCTGCATACCAAAAGTATGACAAAAAATGTTCCTTTGAAAAGGTTTTATAGAATGATTTTTCTCGAAATTCTCCTCAAAACTGCTTGCAACAGATTCTGGGGCAGAAATCGAAGCTTGTTTTGAAGGATCTCACAGCTTGTCCGATTCTTTACTATGTAGTCCTCACAGATCCTGTAAAAGAATGTTTAACAAAAATTAAATTATATGAGACTATATTATGGGTATGATATCACATCAGTCTTTTTATGTTTTTTTTTTTGCCAATATACTACGGCTAAACGCTGTGTCCAGGCACTCTGTGACGCATTGTGTCTAATAACAGCTCTTAGACGTGGCATTTTGGCCTTATATCACACCCCCTCATGCTTTATTCCTTACTTATTAGCAATGGTAATTATGACATAGTTTACCGCAATAGAGGATAAGGCTGGGTTTGGATAACAAATGCACCATTGCTGTGGCTCTAAAAGACATAGAAAGTAACATTTAGTTGTAGTTCTAGTTATTCCCCCTAAAAAAAATATTAATGCAATTATTTGGCTTATTGCAATACCGTCAAATTCTCATTCCTTCCCACTGGGTGGGTGTAGTGACAACCTCCCCCAAACACCACCACGTCAGCATCTTTTGCTTGGCATGCAGTGTGCCACAGCCTGCAATACAAAGCCCGTGAACAGGAGGATTAACTAGTATTATTATCTGTACTTTACAAGCTCATTTCCGTTCCCTGAATAATCTGTCCATATACAGACTTAAAATTAGATAGAAATTAAATGCATTCTTATATCAATTTAATCACACTAGTTAATAACTAGCTTTAACATGACACATTCTATTGATACGGTTACCTTTGTTTGTTCTGATTTGGACGTTTCAGCTCACTCCATTTATTAATCTCCACATCAAATATCCATCCGTCGCCTATTGAGATACATTTAAGATGTTTATAAATATACACAAATAACTATAGCTTCCATAGCATGCAAGGATTAGGTAAGATTGAACTTGTTCTATAACTGTTGATGATTTAAACATTTTTTGCATTCGACTAATTTATTCTGCTCATTTGAATAACTGAGCATGTGACTTACTCAATGGTTGGTGGTTCAAACTCATTCCACCAAACAGAACCAAAGTACTATCCGATACCGGGGTGAGGGAATGCCACGATCTGGCAGGTGGCACAATAGATGCTGGGACACTAGCGAAGACATGTGGATGGTACAGATAAAATCAAAACAAAGCTTTGGTTATAATATCAGAGTAAAGTATTTTAAGTGAAATACTTAAATACATACACTTCTGACCAGGTCCAGGACTGTAGATCTAGACAATGTATATCACCTGTCGTTAAGTCCTGAAAGGAAAAGAAATGGACACCATTTAAAAACATATTGAAATCAGAATGTTTCCTTCAATGTAGTGTTGAATGCACCTCTGGGTAAAAATATGTTACAATGAGTCTTTCTGTGAACAGAAGATGAGCTTAGCTTGGTACGAATTGAAACACGCCAAATTTCTGCAACCTTTAAAATCAGATTGATTTATTGGCATAAATTATTGATTGAAAATAATAAACAATTGTCAATATGGCACATGCAGACGTTGGGCACCCTGTTGAACTGTTTTTTATTTCTGCAAACTATGATTACAAATGCCCTGAAAGTTGGATTGACTTGGGTTTGGGCGTAACTTGCAGTAAACCAATCAGAGTCATCTCATATTCCCTTTAAGAGCAGGCACGCTTGTTCCATGGCGTATTGCTTTTATAACAGTGGTTTGCTATTGATTTTTCGTTTTTACAAAATGTAAATAAAAAAATGTCACAAAGACAGCTAACTTGTGAACTCTTGCCTGGTGAAATGTTTAGAATATTTGATTTATTGTGGTCAGCAGGAAAGCGAAAGTAATTCCATTGTTATGGCTCAGATTCTACAAATACCTTTAATTGTGAAATAAATTAAATGTAATGGACAGAGCACTCACCATGCCCCTGCCGCCATGGACGTACCCTTTATAGCCGAGTGTGGCCCCCGCATGAGCTGCTCTGGGGGTGGGGACGCGGCCCTGTGGACAGAAACAATGACCCACAGTACAGGTACACAGAGCAGGTACAAAAACAAAATACGAAAATACAAACGTGGCTGTTTGTGTGCAAATGACCAGTGTTTAACTAATTAGGGCATCAGCAAATTCAATTGACATGTGTTCTGCACGCCCACCTACTCTGGATGAGACGCAACGTGATTTGGTTGAAAATATCTAGTAAATACAGCCGTATATTGATTTGGTTGAATATGCTATATGGTTGAATTTATGTATGTTGTAATGAAATGATCAATATTTGATTGATTTTGTTGGATTTATGATGTAATGTATTTTATGTTGTAATGTATTGTCTTGTTTGAAAATATGTTTTCTCAAATATGGTGTAGTTTTATGGTTGGATTTCTGTTACAGTCTAATACATATATTTGATTGAAAGTTGTTTTTATGTTGTAAAGTCACACAATATATTTTGAATAATTGGTCTGCCTTACACATGTTTTTGGTTCAGTCCACCTGGTTAGTGTTGTGTCAAAGACATGGACTTCATTGTTCCATCCCCAGCCACGTTCCAACTCCTACACAACACACATTGTTTTACCGATTCACACAACACAACTCCTACACAACACACATTGTTTTACCGATTCACACAACACAACTCCTACACAACACACATTGTTTTACCGATTCACACAACACAACTCCTACACAACACACATTGTTTTACCGATTCACACAACTCAACTCCTACACAACACAACTCCTACACAACACAACTCCTACACAACACACATTGTTTTACCAATTCACACAACACAACTACACACTCCTACACAACACAACTCCTACACAACACACATTGTTTTACCGATTCACACAACACAACTCCTACACAACACACATTGTTTTACCGATTCACACAACACAACTACACACTCCTACACAACACAACTCCTACACAACACACATTGTTTTATCGATTCACACAACACAACTCCTACACAACACACATTGTTTTACCGATTCACACAACACAACTCCTACACAACACAACTCCTACACAACACACATTGTTTTACCGATTCACAAACCGTAAAGCATGAACAACAAATAAAAACAAGCCAAGCATTACCAATGATGCTGTGTCCATTTTAAAGCTTTTGTCATCCCAGATGTCATGAAGTTTCTTGTGACCATATCCACCAAAGTAGGTGATCCTACAGAATGGGAGATTCTCGATTGAGCAAATCTCTTCCATTCCACTACTCCATATTCACTTACTCTCTCCATTTCTGTTTCTCAACTTAAAATGCTTGGATAAAAAGTCTGACATTTACATAAACATTACTTTATTTTACAGGTAACCTCATCAAAGAACAAACTAGCTTTGATGGCCATGTACTGTGATTATCAGACAATGACAAAGCAATCACAACACCAGTACAGGGTACTTGGTTATGATTTACTTAGTCCAGTATTCGTCCCCTTGTATACCGTTAATGTCATTAAAAATTGAATCATCGTGTTCTATGTCTGTGTGTTTCTATGGTAGATACTTCCTGTAATTCACACATTGCAGTGTAAATGAAGCCGTTAAACTGTTTCAGGTGTTAGCTAGTCCTATTTATGGCAACAATGGTTGGCATTGTCCTCTTATGCATGTTAGACATATTATATTCTATAATAACTGACCTGTTGTTGTAAACCCAGCTGCACATCTTATCTCTGGGTGATGGAGGAAAGCTGCTCACTGGATTTACTTTCCTCCAACTGTATTCACCATCCAGAAGGTTGACACAGTACAGCTGTAATCACAAATGATCTGAGTTGCAGTCCGTAATTTATATATAACATGCAGTCCGTAATTTAATTTATTTAACGTTTGTAAAACTAGCTTTATAAATATACAGATTTTTGACTTTCTAACTGGGTATTTCACTGGTAGATTAGTGAGTCTACTTTTAGTTTAGGTAAAACAACATCATTGAGCCCGAACAAAAAATGTTTGTTCATCTCAAATTCCCATACTGCATCAGACTTCGAACCTACATTTTATAATGAACCAAGCTACGTCGTCTAATAACACATAATTTCTTTATTATTATGATTTTCAGGACATTCTTGCAGATCAGGGATACTACAGTTTCTCCTAAGCAAGCTCACCTTATTGGTCTGTCCGTTTTCATCATATCCACCAAATATGTACAAACAGCCACTCAGAGAGTTGCCACAGCAACCTGACATGGGGGGCGGGACTTCCCCTGACATTTGACACATTTCCCTTTAGAAGAGAAAAGGATAGGTAAACCATTACCCATTGTTTTATTGCAATTTATTTAAAATCTTTCACAATTGTTATCATTGTATTAATATTAATACAATATACTTTTTACTTATGTGTCATTGAGCCATGAATTGATAGAAAAAAAACGTTGAAAATGGTGAAATGGAAAAGATGTACACCTAAAACGCAGATTTATTATCTATTTGTTATATATAGCCTTAATACACAGATTATTCTGATTGCAGTTATATTCTTACCATACACCTGTTTCTAAGTCATACAACCAGATTTCATCATTGGGTAGGACAACTTCATCGACAGCCGTTAACTGTAGAAAATAATTTAAAGGTCATAGTAATTACCAGTATGTTCAGGTTCTTCAGTGCAATGCTATCAACTAACAATGCTTTTACTGACATTTCCGGGAACAGTATGCAATATTGCAGTAATAAATTAATCTTACCATGCACCCACCCCAGACGTACATAGTGTTTCCTTCAACTACAGCTGTGTGGCCACTTCGCCTTAGGGCAGCAGGCTCTTCGTCAGGGTTTTCCAATGCAGAATCCATAGGCTCTTAATGAATAGGTGCTTAGAATGTCCTGAAGAAACAAAAAGTGAAAGAAATGTACAACAATCTCCATGCCAGGAGGTTTAATACTTCAGTCTCTCTGACCCAAGAATATACATATTGGTGCAATGTGTCGTTTTTATTCCCCAACACTGTTCATTTTGAGAGCTGCCACATTTCATAGGGAGGGAAAAAGCAGGATAGTTGTGAGTAGCTGTTTTTGACTAACTCTCTGTCACCGGAAAACATTCTTGTTTCCCATGACAGCATTTGCTGTAGTGAAGGGTCAAAGTGCATGTCATCTTGTCACTCGATCACCACGCGCAACTTACCTGGAAATGTCACAATGTTGACCGATATGTCTCTATTCTCTCGTGCCCTGTCCGTATCTTAAGCCATGAGAGACGTTTATTTGGCTGTGGATAGTGCAGTGTGCTGGTTTATGCAACGGGCAGCTTGTTCCTTCCTTTCACCCACATGGAACTCTGAGGGCTAAGCGTATCAGGTGTCGTGATTGAAATAGCCTAGCGGAACCTGCCTGCTCCTGCCATAGTTTACATTCTGGTACATGTCACGAATCAAGGGAAGCAAAAGAAACGTGAGTGCAGTGGTCAGTTTGCTCGACCGGCTTTGACCGGATTTGTGGCTACTCAGAAGAGCATGCTGACCGTGGCAGCCACTTAGTGGCTAGTGGCGTCCGTCCAGTTGTTGAAATACTATGTTCATGTCAGTTTATAAATCTGCATTTAGAAGATGTTAGTTATTTGCTAATAGAACAACACTTGTGGGATGCATGGGGCGTTGTGGGGGAGGGTTGGGGGGGAATGCACAGTGCTAAAATTACTTAAACACAAATGCTAGTTTTCATTGCATTGTAAACTCGACTGAAAGTTAAGTCACAGTGAAGGCCAGAGAAAATGTTTTGACAACTCATTCAGAAAACCAAAATAGATTTTATGACCAAATTGTACTAATTCCTTTAGGCATCCGTTAGATTTTGATTGGATGGAGCTGCGTTAATGACTGTGGAACTCATTTACCAACACCATTTTAACTGGGTTTTCACTGAAATAAATGGAACTAGTAGGAATATCTACATAATAGGCTCTCTTATAAACTGTGTCACTAAGTGACAGGAGGACACTGTAATATTGATTAGAAATCTTAACATCTAGGAGGGGCTAGTGAACAACAAGGTGTAACAATTAGCAGCAGCCATCTTTCCTATATAAGTTAATGGCATACACATTGAACTGCCTAAATGGCCTACAGTCACCTTCACATGGTAAAATAGCGATATACTACAGACACTAGAAACATGCTTGTAGGACCTATACATCTGACAAAAGTAGGAGTCTGTTGAGAAATTCCCTCTTTACTGACTGATATACATGCAGAATTCAGTTCTGAACACAACAATGTTTGAAGGAATTTTAAGTATTCTGAACTCGATTGAATTACTTCAAGAATTCAAAACTTTTGAAGTAATCAGTTACCTTAATTTTTTTGACTTCTGCTTACTATTCGGGTTTACAGTGTACTTCATGCAGCTTATTAAAGCCTGTCTGCTCTCTGTCCCTACATCACACACATCGTCAACTTCTCCCTCAACCCCGGGCACTGTCCCTTCAATCTACAAAACTACTGCATTCATGCCCATTTTAAAGCAACCCAAACTGGATTCCACCATCCTTAATAACTTCTGCCCTATGTCCTACCTTTCCTTCTTTGCCAAAACCCTGGAAAGGACTGTTGCCTCTCAACTTTAAAACCACCTACTCAACAATGACCTGGTTGAGCTCCTTCAGTCTGGCTTTCGTCCACATCACAGTACAGAGACTGCACTTCTCAAAGTTGCGAATTAATTCCTCATCTCTGCTGATGCTGGTGCCCTCAATATCCTGATTCTTCTTGATCTGAGTGCCCCCTTCGACACAGCGAGCCACCAGATCCTCCTCACCAGGCTTGAGGGTCTGGATGTTGAAGGAACTGCACTCTCCTGGGTGCAAGCTTATCTCACCAACAGCACCCACTACATCTCCATCAGTGACCACAAATCAGAAAGTAACTGAAGTCACCCAGGGGGTCCCCCAGGGCTCTGTTCTGGGTCCCCTACTCTTCATCATCTACATCCTTCCCCTTGGTCAGATCCTCCAGCATTTCAACCTTGACTTTCACTGCTACGCTGATGACACTCAGATCTGCCTGAGCACCAAATCTCTCACCAACCCTCTTCTGGCCCATATTGAAATCTGTCTCTCTGTACATTAAACAAGGATAAACCACAACTTCCTTCGAGCTCAGCAGTGACAAAATGGAAATAATTCTCAGAAGCACTAAATCCACCCTCATCAAACCTGTCACTTTCTCTCACTATCGATAACACAGTTGTATCCCCCTATGCATGCAACCTAGGCATCATCCTTGACTCCACCTTCTGTTTTGAGCAACACAAAACAGACTGTGAAATCCTAATTTTTCCATCTTCGCAAGATGGCCAAGCCACTCCAGGACCTAAATGTGCTTCTTCTTGAGCCACTACTTTGTTGATATGGCAGTGTGTTTTCGGTCATTGTCATGCTGGAATACCCATTCCCGACCCATTTTAAATGCCCTGCCTGAGGGAAAAAGGTTCTCATCCAAGATTTGACAGTACATGGCCCCGTCCATTGTTTCTTTGATGCGGTGAAGTTTCCCTGTCCCCTTAGCAGAAAACCACCCCCAAAGCATAATGTTTCCACCTCCAGGTTTGACAGTGAGGATGGTGTTCTTGGGGTCATAGGCAGCATTCCTGCTCTTCCAATGACGGCGACTTGTGTTGATGCCGAAGAGCTCAATTTTGGTGTCATCTGACCACAACACTTTCACCCAGTTCTCCTCTGTATCATTCAGATGTTCATTGTCAAACTTCAGTTTGGCCTGGACATGTGCTTTCTTGAGCTGGGGGACCTTGTGGGCACTGCACAATTTCAGTCCTTCACGGCGTAATGTGTTACCAATTGTTTATTGTGACTATGGTCCCAGCTGCCTCGAAATCATTGACAAGATCTCCCCGTGTAGTTCTGGACTGATTCCTCTTTGTTCTAATCATCATTGTTACTCCAAGAGGTGAGATCTTGCATGGAGCCCCAGACTGAGGGAGATTGACAGTTAGTTTATGTTTTTTCCATTTGCAAATAATCATACCAACTGTTGTCACCTTCTCACCAAGCGGCTTGGCGATAGTCTTGTAGCCCATTCCAGCCTTGTGTAGGTCTACTATCTTGTCCCTGACATGCTTGGACAGCTTTTTGGTCTTGGCCATGGTGGAGAGTTTGGAATCTGATTGATTGCTTGCTTCTGTGGACACGGTGTCTATTATGCACTTAACAAGCTGACATTAGGATGCATAATACAGCTTTTTACCTGTATTAGAGATACCTGGGAGTCAGAAATCTTGCTGATTGAGAGTAGATTGAATGCGTATTTCACTTATTGTAATGCAAATCAATTAATAACGTTTGAAATGCGTTTTTCTGGATTTTGTTATTTTGTCTCTCACTGTTCAAATTATCCTACCATTAAAACTATAGACTGATCATTTTTTTGTTAGTGGGCAAACATACAATATCAACAGGGGATCAAATAATTGTTCCCTCACTGTATGTCAAAATATAAAAAATTGGCTGTTTTTATATATGTAACATATATTTCCACATTTTGTAATTAAAATTTTGTAATTCAAATACAGTGCCTTGCGAAAGTATTTGGCCCCCTTGAACATTTCGACCTTTTGCCACATTTCAGGATTAAAATATAAAGATATAAAACTGTAATTATTTGTGAAGAAGCAAGAACAAGTGGGACACAATCATGAAGTGGAACGAAATTTATTGGATTTTTCAAACTTTTTTTACAAATAAAAACTGACAAATTGGGCGAGCAAAATTATTCAGCCCCTTGACTTTTAGTGCAGCAAACTCTCGATGTGCAAAACTGATAGAGACATACCCCAAGCGACTTACAGCTGTCATCGCAGCAAAAGGTGGGGCTACAAAGTATTAACTTAAGGGGGCTGAATAATTTTGCATGCCCAATTTTTCAGTTTATTATTTGTTAAAAATGTTTGAAATATCCAATAAATTTTGTTCCACTTCATGATTGTGTCCCACTTGTTGTTGATTCTTCACAAAAAATTACAGTTTCATATATTTATGTTTGAAGCCTGAAATGTGGCAAAAGGTCGAAAAGTACAAGGGGGCTGAATACTTTCGCAAGGCACTGTATATGGTCATGTATTAGATATACATATGGGATATCACATTTAAATATGTAATTAACATATATAGTAAAATATATTAAAATATATGTCACTTTTTATAAACAGTATATGGCCATATATTGGATTTCTGTATTGGCTTGTTTCCTTGTCTCTGTGTGTGCATTATGTGCATGCATATATGTCATATCCCACTCCTATACAGAGTTAAATAGGTCTTAGGCCCGGTTTAGGCCCAGTTTAGGCCCAGTTTAGATCTGGTTTAGGCCCGGTCTAGTCCTGTGTAAATGTCACAGCAAGCAAACACCCCCCCTGCCACCCCCGTCACATCCAGTGTTAGCATTTCACCAAGCTCCTACTTAGACACAGTCTTAAAGGCCATAGAAATGTCACTTTCAATTTGAATATGAGACGTCAAGCCACCGCCGGCCACACTGCCCGCTTTGCGCTGACTCCGTTACTCCTCATGTGTTCCTTCCATAATGCCAATGGCTGTGGAGGGGAAGTGAGCGTCCAGATTCCTCCACAGTGACTTTACAGGGATGCACCAACGCACCCGGCCTCTCTGCTTCACCTGCCTCACCTGCCTCACCTGCCCAAACACACACATGTTGGTTTTCTATCAAAGTGAGGACAGGCAATTTAGTACCATTTCAAAGCAGAATTCACAACTCTCTGACCCTAAACTCAAACCTAACCCTAACCTTAACCTAACCCATAATGCCTAAACTTAGCACTATCTCTTATAAAAAGGAAATATCAAATGTATGTAGGGTTTAGCTTTGGTATACCATTGCCAACTTCATAAATGATATTGGACAAAAATTACATTTAGAAAATGGTTGGGGAATAAAGATGTTTGGATGGGTAAGAAACGCATCTTAGCATGATTCATCATCGAAACCACAGAAAGATGTAGAGGTGGAATATGAGTGCCTGTGATTTTACATGAGTGTGAGTGTGGCAGAGTGTGTGTGAGCATGTTATGTAAGACAAGGGGGGGAAGACAGAAAAACATGGACATGGGGTGGATGTTGGGTTGTTTTAGGGTCAGAGCATTTGTGGTGTGTGTAGTAGTACACGTGTTGGTGTGTGGTGCTGGGTGTGAGCTTGTGGTCTGGACTGGTCACTGGAGCTCGTACTTAAAGTGGTCTTGGTCAGTATGATTTGACACAGGTGGAGGTGGTGTGTTGAAGGACTTAAAGAGGGGCACATTTCACACACTACTTATGTGACAGGTCACTGTGTCCTCCTCTCTAACCCTTCAATAGAGGGGCTCTAAAAAGTCATGATTGAATAGGGTTGGTTTGCTAAGGACGGGTAAGATCCCAAATTTGATCAAGGGACAACCTAAGAGAGGCACAGCCGTGCATCTGGCCACAAGAAACACTCATAAATCCTTCAACAATCTGCCCTATTTTGGGTTTGACATGTGTCCAGTGAAGTTGGCTTTTATGTGTTTACATTAAAAATGTACTGTATACAATCATACGTATCCAGTGGGCTGTTGGATCTGTTGATGGAGCTATCCTGAACAAGTCAGTCTGTTTATATGACACTGTTAGCATTGGTGTGGTTGTGTACTAATAAGAAATGACAAATAAAGAAATAAAGGTTGAGGGTGGAACTGATGCACAGCTGACACCCCCCTGTCATGGTCTCCCTGATTATGGACCTGACCTGTGTTCCTTTTGTTGCTCCCCTGTACGTGATGTTGTTTCGGTTACTGCCCTGTGTGAATTGTTTAGTCCTGTTCCCGGAATTCCCATTCACATGACTACATTACGTGACTTGTATTTACCAATAGATCTCCAAAATTTTCCCACAGCTCATACTATTCATACATGATTCTATTTAAGTTGGGCTTGAGTGTTGTCAGTTTGTAGGTTATTATTTCCTGTTGAGTCATTTGTATGTTAAAAGAAGAGAATACTAGTACTGTTTTGCCACTCGCGGCAGTCGTTTAAACAGTGTATCGTGAATAAAACACTCTTTGTTTTCACTGAAGCCTTTGTGTCTGTCTCGCAATGCAATTCAGCACCATGGACCTAAATAGCAACTTCAGCTACACTTGACCCCCCCCACAAAAAAACAACAACACTGTTCCAAATGCTAAGCCTAAATCTAATGCTATTCCTGATCTTCAACCAGAGTCAAGTAAAACTTCTGGTCAAAGTGGGGATCGGCACCATCTCCTCATATTACCCGATCTTCTCTGGTTGACTGTCGTGGTGACCACACCTTGTTGAGAATGAGATTCTATATTATCATGCTTAATTATAGTTTAAACAGTTTAGAATGGTAATACTAGATAAAAGTGGTATACACCTAAGTTTTGAGGCCTGTTAGAGGATTTTAAGGCCTGTTAGGCTGTGTGAGTGCAGACAGGGAGACAGATTCAAGGCCAAGCGAGTGACTTAGGACAGAAGGCCCATCAAAGTACTGTTCTTATATTATAACATCAGAACAAGCTTGTAGTTTATAGCTTATGACTTACAGCTTATAACTCTGTTATATATTAGAGTGCTTATAACTATATGATCTATTGTATATCAGACTGTAAATCCAACACAGATCTAATACATGTGGATGCCATTCAGACTAATAGGACATATTACTGACAGGACACCAGACAGATAAGAGTTACTGAGTAATTTGAATAACAACTAGGGAGGCCATTTGATAAGATGCTAGACCAAAGTTAAGGTGACCGACACATGTGCTCACATGAGACAGTCATGGATCTGAGGAGATAAGGGTCTTCTTCTAGAAGGTATGTGAAAAACAAAGCCAAGGCTATATAAACCAGTTCCAATTGTTATTCGGGGCTTCTTCAAGCCCGTCTTCTGGTTCTTTGTCCTGAGTTACTTTATTAAAGATTCAATTATAATACACACAACCTGACTCCTGAAACCATAATTTCAACGAAGATCGTGTTGAGCTGTAAAATAACCATGTATTAACAACCTCCTCACCAAGGTCATTACCAAGAGAGTAGGAACACACACATACAACCTCCTCACCAAGGTCATTACCAAGAGAGTAGGAACACACACAAACAAGCTCCTTTATTTCCATTAGTTCTGCCTTGGTGGTTTACATGCAGTTAATGAGTTAATTGTTATGGGGCTGAGTAATGGGCTGCGTTAGTAAAGTGCAGTGGGTTTGAGGCTGGAAGAGAAGAGGGTAGAGGTCTGTGTACTGGAACTGGTCCCTGCACTCTAGTTAGGCCCCATGTGAGCCGGCTTTCGCCAAGTCCTCCTGGGGCTTCACACAAAACAAGATAAATACAATACTCAGAGGATTGTGCTGTATTATCTTCTGTGTGTGTGTTTTTGTTCTGTCTGCATGTCTGTATGTGTGTGTTTTCTTCTGTGTGGTGATATCTCTCCATGTTTCTATCTCTGGCAACACCTCCCTACTCCATATTTTGTGATATGAGCCAAAAGCGAGAGACACACAGATTCTCCCCTGGGCTAGCAGGGCTTCATGTGTGACAGTTAACATGTGGCAGAGCCCTCTGATGTGGAAAGAATCCAGGAAGTGAAATCAGGGTTTGGTGCCAGCGCCACCGCAAAGCAGGGAAGAAATGGACGAGAGGAGGACTGCTGCCAGTAGCCTGGTATTCTGGATGAAAGCATTGGGAACCAAGCTTAATCCTAACATTATGAATAGGGAACCAATCTTAATCCTAACACCATGAATAGGGAACCAGGCTTAATCCTAACACCATGAATAGGGAACCAGGCTTAATCCTAACACCATGAATAGGGAAGCCGACTTAATCCTAACACCATGAATAGGGAACCAGGCTTAATCCTAACACCATGAATAGGGAACCAGGCTTAATCCTAACACCATGAATAGGGAAGCCGACTTAATCCTAACACCATGAATAGGGAACCAGGCTTAATCCTAACACCATGAATAGGGAACCAGGCTTAATCCTAACACTATGAACAGGGAACCAGGTTTAATCCTAACACCATGAATAGGGAACCAGGCTTAAACCTAACACCATGAATAGGGAACCAGGCTTAATCCTAACACCATTTCACCAGAGCTTTACAACATGGGTCCTCGAGAACCAACATAATTCAGATCTGTATCTTCTCCTGAAACGGCACGTATTTAGACCAATGGGATTGACATTAATAAGCAGAAATCAGGGGTGTGACTACGTAGATTTGATACTGAGTTACAGGAGGGGCGAGGTAAAGACAATTTAAGGTCGCCATGACCACATCTGTCAAGTCTCAAGCGGTAGTGGAAATAGCCAGCAGCAGTCAGTTATAGTGATAAGGGGGAACCACAAATCTACAGGTGCTAGTATCTTTTGCATTTAGGAAGAGGAAGGGACTTTTATCCCAAAGGCTTTCCCCATAAGAACGCAATGGATATAAACATGGAGGTGGCACAGACAACAGATTGGAGGGAGGAGAAAGGGAGAGGAAGAGACATGGCGTAATGGCGGTAGCTTTACCAGCACTGCAACTGAAGCCTGCTTGACTAGGCTGTTCATTTATTATGTTTCCAGCTGCCATGCTGATGATAAATGTTACACATTGTGCATGCGCTGAAGTATTCATCAATTGGAGCTCGCTAATTTGCGAAGGAGGAAAACCAATACATTGTGCCTTGGCAGCAGCCATAGTATATTTATGTGAATATGCAGGCCATGGACATTCACAAGAATATATGCCATTTTCACTTTCATTTTAAATAATGACATTTGTTTTGATCCCGAGGTGATGAGGAGGTAACGAGAGAATGTGAGGAAGACGGTGATGTGTTATTGAAATACAAAAATTATTTATTGCTGTTATGGAATTTATAAAATAGTACTGGCTAGGCTGCAAGACAAATCCATACTTCATACCTGGAATACTCATTACTTAAAAATAAAATAGAACATGTTTGTAATTGTCATAGTATATTTTATATTTAGTATATACAGCATTTAGTATATCTTTTATTATACTTAGTATATTTTTTATTTAGTACATCCCTTTTACAGGTCCTTTGTAATGCTCTTTATGAATGTGTGAAATGGTATTTTACAATATCTTCATAGTTTGTTCCTTGTCCCAAGCACTCTCTCTCTCTCTCTCTTTCTGTCAGTCTCTCTCTCTCTCTCTCTCTCTCTCTCTCTCTCTCTCTCTCTCCCCCTCTCTCTCTCTCTCTCTCCCCCTCTCTCTCCCTTTCTCTCTCTCGCCCCATCCCTCCCTCCCTCCCTCTATCCTTCTCTCATTGCCAGAAGTGTGTTGCAGTGTATTATTAACTCTCTCCATAGCATTTAATTTCCCTCCATCTAGCCTCTCTCCATTCCAATAGTTCATTTATTCTCTCATTCCTTCTGTCTCTTTCTGCTTCTCTTCTCTTTGTAGCGCCTCCGTTCAGTATGGCTGGGTAAGGGGGCATCCGGCCTGGTGTATACCCAGCAGAGTCACTCTCTCTTGGGGAAAGTCATGACAGGAAGTGGGCCAGATGGCGGGGGGCAGGGTTGGTGCTGCTGACCTTCTCCCTAGAGAGGTGGTCACAGGGGACGAATAGAGGTGCTTGAAATATGTCCGGAAAGATAAAAGAAAAAACACCCATACAATGAGTTATTCCTCTCCCATTTCTACATCTCTGTACACCAACCAAACCATCCCATTCCTTTTCTGACACACAGATTCTACATTTATGCTCCATTGATATGACAAAATGTTCAATGATGAATAGAAAAATAAAAACAGTTATCTCAGGTGAAATGCAGGTGCAAACAAAGGACAGATGGGAGGGGCCTGTAATTTAATGAGAGCTGTTTAGAATGACATACAGTGGAAAATACTTATTTTCCACCATAATTTACCAATAAATTCATTAAAAATCCTACAATGTAATTTTCTGGATTTTTTTTCTCATTTTTTCTCTCATAGTTGAAGTGTACCTATGATGAAAATTACAGGCCTCTCTCATATTTTTAGGTGGGAGAACTTGCACAATTGGTGGCTGACCAAATACGTTTTTGCCCCACTGTAGTAGCAAAGACTTCACAACTACTTTAATGATTGATCAGCAAACCTGTGACTATACCTCCTGTGGAGTTGTTTATGTATGCAGTGGTGGGATCTATTTAATTCCCAATAAGGGGACAGGAAGACAGGGGGACTGGAAGTTATTGTGTTTCTAGCGGTAGCCAGTTACCTATCTCAAGGCAAAGATGTAGGCCTACAGGTAAAGCTAAGTAGATTGTTATCGTCAGATTTCTTTAGTGATTGTAACATCATCCTCATTCACAACTATCTGTCATTCCGACCTTTCTTTTTGTGGAACTGTGTGTCTTTCTACCTCTGTTCTGTCTCTCTTTCTACCTCGATTCTGTCTCTCTTTCTACCTCTATTCTGTCTCTATTCTACCTCTATTCTGTCTCTATTCTACCTCTATTCTGTTTCTATTCTACCTCTATTCTGTCTCTATTCTACCTTTATTCTGTCTCTCTTTCTACCTCTATCCTATCTGTCTTTCTACCTCTATTCTGTCTGTCTTTCTACCTCTATTCTGTCTCTATTCTGTCTCTATTCTGTCTCTATTCTGTCTCTGTTCTGTCTCTATTCTGTCTATCTTTCTACCTCTATTCTGTCTCTCTATCTACCTCTATTCTGTCTCTATTCTACCTCTATTCTGTCTCTATTCTACCTCTATTCTGTCTCTATTCTACCTCTATTCTGT
>JACXGM010019279.1:0-18488 GCA_016801145.1 Umbra pygmaea
CTGGATCATAGAAGTAATGCGCTTGCGCCAAAAAGAACGATATGAACGATTCAGATACTAGTACGGAGCAGTATACTGGATCATAGAAGTAATGCGCTTGCGCAAAAATGAACGATTTGAACGATTCATATACTAGTACCGAGCAGTATACTGGATCATAGAAGTAATGCGCTTGCGCAAAAATGAACGATTTGAACGACTCAGATACTAGTACCGAGCAGTATAATGGGTCATAGAAGTAATGTGCCTGCGCGAAAATGAACGAAATGAACGATCCAGTATGAATCGTACGTACCGGTCTTTTAAAAGATTCGTTCGTTCATGAATCGCCCATCACTACTACGCAGTACTATAAATCAGGCTTTAGGGATATGTTGACATGCTAATCGGTACGGCCAATTTTATTGCGAATTGATAATTACCTTACAACGCTAGTTGTGAGGGCATAGTTGAAGTCAATATATCGCTATTTTATAACACTCCAAATAGCTCCACACTTACATGGTAGCATAATGAGGGTCACTACATGCCAACCGAAGCATTGAGAACGTTGTAAGTGTACAGACAGTTTAACAAATATACAGGCGCCATCTTGGCAAAACAGTCTCGACCAGTCGAACCAAACAGAATTTGCTCAATATATCAAATAATTGCACATAAAACAACTTGTCTAGTGTACTTACTCAGTTGTCGATCTGGTCCCTTCCGGTATGGGTCGCCGCTTCCAGTTTATTTTTGGAACATGGACAAAAGTTTCAAGTACAGCCCTGTTATCAGAGAGGGGTAATCTTCAGACTGTACAAAACACTGCATCTCTTGCTGGTGTCGCGGTGCAACAGGTCCCACTTCGTGCAACACATGCACTCCTGTTCAGTGTCCATAGCTTCACAATGTCCGCAGGTACACCACCAGGTTTCTGAAATACGAGGCTGTGTTGCGGCATTGAGAACCGCTATCTCTCACTCGTAGCCCCTGCACAGAGCTCCTGCAGCTCGTCCGGCGCTAGCTATGGGCAAGTGTTGTTCGCCTAACTATAGCCTACATCAATATAATGTGGGATGTCTAATACAGCCATGCCTAATCACATGTGGTTCCCTCAGTGTGCAGTAGTACACCTTCTATGGTTGTGTTACCGTAGTTATAATTGTGAATACTGTGCACTTTTTATTTTATGCACTTTGAGATGTTCCTGGGTCAAATGTGAGCAAGATGTTTATTTTGTTTCAAAAGGAAAATGTATGTGTTTGTTAATAGCCTACTGTGCACTGTTTAGTTTTATGCACTTTGTGATCAGAGGTTAGATATGTTGCCTTGGTAGGCTTAGGCAAAAGGTGCCTCTTTTTTGTTGTTGTCTTTTGTAAGTGGAAAAAGTAGGGGCTACCTCAGATTCTGTTCAGTTAGCTATTTTTTAGTTTTTTATGCACCTTTTGCTGTGCAAACTGACCAAAGATAAGCAAAACAATCAATAAATCTTAATTTTAATAAATTTGTTTTTTGTTTTTAAAATTTGTCATTACGAGCTGCTTTGCAGCTGAAATGACTGGCTCAGCTAACCTTGTAGGGATGGGCCGATACTTTTTATGGAACGAGTACAAGTACAGAGTATTTCATTTTGGGCACCTGCTGATACGAGTATCGATACGAGTACTTTTAAGAACTATGCCAAATGTCACATTTATCAAGCTAAAATCAGCTATTTCTTAGATGTTGATCAGCCAATTCAAATATAGAAAAGTAAATATTCCAACATTTCTAGAAGAACATCATTTTCATTGCAGGTCAAGAATGTGTAATATTTATTACAGATGTCAATACTTTACATCTCCTTCCCTAATTAGCTAAAGTGAGAGAAACAGTTTGTAAACGCGAATGCAATAGCCAATTGTGTTCGAATTCGCCCTAATTAAGCATTGCAGACGTTTTGTGTAAGATTAGAATGTCTGTTTGAAGTGACTTTCTCCAAAACAGGGATAATGACCTAATCATATATTATTCTGGTATTTGATTGTTTTATTATATATCGGTACAGAATTATAGCTGTACTATCACTGTAATCTATTGAACAAAATATAGGCTACATCGTATTTCATTTAAGTTATATTTCTTAACGTTAATGTCTGCAATTAACAAAAGAGTGGTATTTCTGAGTTCTGACTAGTAGGCTATGTCAGAACTCAGAAATACCACTATTTTGTTCACCCAGAAGTGTTGCAAACTACCAACATTATTTGTCTTTCCTTCCGAAGGTGGCTTTCAGAGGCTAACTCTGGGGCGTTCCTCATGCCGTTCTACAGTTACAGTATGCACCGAATAGCCTAATAACCAATAACTTGCATCCTTCGTTCGTTCCTGTACTTAAATGTGCGCATTTCCTTGAGGATTCTAATCTTTTTTTACCTATAATTTTACAAATATTAGGCTACATGACAATAGCAATGAGAAAAACAATTTTGTATTTCGCAATTTGAACTCTACTGGACAACTGCTGAGGAAAATATTTTTTTTCAATAGCTAACACGGCTCCGTGTTTGGAATGAGCATGCATTTTAGGCGGTGATTTTGTGTGCAAACTCATATTGCAGGGAAGCATTATCGCATTTAAATTGCTTTTCTTTTTTTAAATAGCAATAAATACAGTTGTACAGCTTCATAATCATGGTCTCCAAATGAGGAAGTAGACTGTCGTTATCAATATGCATAGGGCTGGAATAGCTCTACATTTCCATTGAAACATTTACGTGAATCAGATTTACAACTACGGCTAATCTGTAAAGCGTTGCGCCGCGTAACGCTCTTAAATGTGGAGGAATTATCGGCTTGGAGTATCGGGCCTTTTTCACAAGTACAAGTACGAGTACTTATGTCCAGTATCGGGCCGATACCAAGTACTGGTATCGGTATCGGCCCATCCCTACCTTCTTGGTTTGAAAATCTGGCCCAACTTAATTTATAAATGAATATCTCTGATGTATGGCTTCTGCTTTACGTAGTAAAGCCTTAAATTGCATCTGTGAATGCAGTGGCGAATGGTGTTGACTGACAGGTTTCCCAAAGAATTCCCGACATGGCATGGGTAACTTACACATCTGTGAGGGCACCATTTATACACATTTTGAAACATATGCTTCCATCCAGATGTTGTCTTTTCCAGGGTTATCCCTGCATTTTCAAGTAGGACGCTGTCAAACCACATTCTGCCCGGATTACAAGCGCATAGTTGTATAAGCAGAGGGTCTTGACCTGTGTGCTGCATTTTGAAGCACAAAATAAGGCAACAAAAGCCCCATACAGTTGCATAGCTGAGGACATGCATAATGGTTCAATGGGGGAAGATTCTGCTTGCTAAACTTAAAGGATCACTCCAGACCCCTAGACAGCTCAAATCTTCGTGCCGTTCATTTTTACAACACGACAGTCACTAAAAACAACTCGGCATGTTCGGAAATTCCCGACTCAACCACTGTAAGTGTCCGGACATTTACAGTGACGTCACCGCAACATTTTCGAAACTCCAGCTAGATTTGTTAGATGTTTTGACTTCCTGATCTTTATTTGTTCCATTTTATTCTCCAATCGAGTCTATTCAAAGACTGACTCTGTTTCTAGTTTCTAAAAGGTCGCGTGACATCACTGTAGGAATTTTGGCCAAGTTTGGAATCAGAGTCATCTAAGGTGTTTTTAGTGAATGTCATGTCAGAAACATGACCGGCACAACCACGTTGAGCTGTTTAGGGGTCTATAGTGTTTTTTTAACCAACTGTTTTTGTCATTGCCTAAACGCTTAAGTGTTATTTAAAGAAAAGGTGATTGATGTTACACAGTGGCAAACAGTCAAATGTCCCAACTTTTTTGGCGTGTGTGGCTGTCATCAGATTTGAAATGTGTATATTATCAAAAATAAATTCACAAAAACATCAATGTGTCAATGTGTTTTCAATACAGTACAGGGTGGATTTAAATTTCAAATTACATTTTTTTTGTTGCATTTTCCATATTGTCCCAATGTTTTTGCAATTGGGGTTGTACATTCTCTTTTGTTGACAACTAAACACCACACAACAAATTAGGGATGTCTGTTCTATGCTAATCTAATTTAAATATAATATTCCATTTGAAATAATGCAATATATTAAATGTAGTTTTATTTTCTATGTACAGAGCAAGTCTTGGTTATGAAGTTGATGTTGGTATCAGATCAACTCTCAAATGCTGTTGAAATGTTCTGCAGGAGGGTCTCCATTTTAGAATGGCACCAGTCCTCAAATGTGCGGATACTTCTCCAACCACTCCCATATTACTCTCCTGGAAACCAGGAGCATTTAAACCTGTTCCTTTGTGTATCCCCTCAGTCCCGATGGCAGTTATGTGGCGGGGGGCTCCGCTGATGGTGCCCTGTACGTGTGGAACGTTCTGACTGGCAAGCTAGAGCGCACCTTGGACAAGAACCACAGGTCAGTCAGAAATAGTAACACAATAGTAACAGAAATGTTAAGTCTTTGTGGTTGTCATCTTTAGGGGTATGAACGTTTACATTTTTCAGCTGGATATTGGTGGTTAGTCTTCCTAAACCTCTAAATTACACTTTCTATGTTACCTATTTTCTAAACAATATTATTGTAGTGGAAACAGAGCAATTATCCTGAAGTTAGTGTCTGCTGGTTGTTGGTTTTTCCTTTTTATTGTGTCCAATTAAAACATAGAAATCTAGGTGATGTCCAAAATGAATTGTTAGCTGCATGAAGTTCAAGGTAAGAAGGAAGACAACCTTCCATTAAAATTAGTGACGTGCCCCAAGGGTTTTGGATGCCGCTTTTGAGGACAAGCCCTAGATGTTAAATAAAGAAAAAAGTTTTTTTTTTTTTAAATTGCTTTAATTTGAATTAAGAATCAGTATAATGCAGATCATTGGGGAGGATCAGCTCTTAGCAAACACTAACTCCATGTAGTGTTTAATCATTAACTTTGGCTCTCAGGTTGTTAGCCTACTCGTAGTGCACATCTACTGACTTAAAAGCTAAATGGCCCAATGGTGTGTGCAGTCATTATGGCTGAGCTGAATGGAAACAGCATTTCCAAGCATCCTAGGAGACCTGTAAATTTGTTGACTTTTTCATTCATGGAAAATGCATGGCAGGGTTATTATAGGTTTGTGTTTTTAAATTAGTTTTTATTTCTATTTGTTTTGAAAGTCAACTTTATATTTCAGTGTAGTTTCAGTTTCCAAACAGTTCTAGCTAGTTAGTTTCTATTTTTCAGTTATTTCTATTTTATTTGTATATAGTTTCAGTTTTTTCGTTTCAGTTTTGCTGTTTCTTTAAAGCCTCTACAAGTACTGTACATACATGTATCTACACTATGAATACCTACTTAGAGAATGCAACAGCATTTCACTCTGTATTTCCCTTAGGTGAAACACACAAACACCTTGACAGTGTTTTATTGGTTTCATTCAACTACTTAATTGTACAAATGTACTTAATGTAGATACCTTTTATTTTGATGTGACGGAACACAAACACTATTTAAAGAAAATCTCTGGCTATATTATATACAAATCAATACTGAGTCTTTATATGATACCTTTCAGGAATCTGTTTACATACAGAAAGGATCTAATTCCATTAGTGTGTCAGGTACTGTCAGGTTAGCTAGGTTACTTTCAAGTTCCCTGTTTAAACTTTGTCAGCAGAAACTGAACATATGGTTAATGCTTGTCTGGATTACTCAAATTCATCTTTTAATTTTAATTTCCATTAAGATGAGTTTCTAATACTAAGGAAAATTAGAAAACTAAGTGTCATACTGTGGTCTTCCAGTGGTCTAAATATGTAGCCTGTTGTCCAGATATACTGCTGAATTATGGGTTTCAAAACTACTCTGCCAGCAAAAACTTTAACCACTGTCTAGCTAATCCTTTTCATGCTATTCGTCTTTGGACAACACAAAGTTATTTTCTAAAATTAAACAAAGAAAAATATCATGTTCTACAAGTGTATTTGATCATAAACTTCACAAACTCATTGTCAGCAGGCAATATATGGGATCACAATCCTACCTGTATATATTTATTTATACAGGTAAGTTGACTGAGAACAAGTTCTCATTTGCAGCAATGACCTGTGCATGTCAAAATACAACCAGAATACAATGTACAGTAAAAAAATTACTGATTAAATGCAATTTAAAAAGCATAAAATCAAAAACAATGACCTACAACAAACACGGTCAATAATAAAACGATCTTCAAGTAAACATCTAAAATGTCCTAAAGGCACCAGTTCATACAATTTTTAAAAGTACATTGAAATTCAGAAAAAAAAGCAGATCTACCCAATTCAGTGGAGATCTTAGGGATCTGTAGTGATGGACATCCCTGAGCTCTGGTCTGGTAGCCAGTACATCTAACAGTTAAAAGTTAATTAATCAAAGGTGGAAGTTTGTGCAAAGGAGCTTATTACACAAAGTGCACAATGCATTTCTCTAGGAGATTTTAAGGACAAAACAATTGTATTTGCTTTTCACCGAGAATCTGTGAGGTTATGACAATGTTTGTTATTAAGGTTGAGATTGTTGCGCTATTACCCGCATGTGTGAGAAACAGAGTGCAATGTCCTTGTGCCAATCAAGCTGGTCAGGGCTAGAAGGCATACTGCTCATGTTGTACTTCAGTCATACTAAGATGGCTAAGATGCTTGCTAAACACAGCTGTCTGGTAAGTTATCTTGTGTAGTAGATGATAAAATTTGTTAAAATGTGCACCAAGGAATTTGTGTATATTTTACGGAAATTGAGTGCACTAACTTGCAAATGAGTTTCTTAAGATGTTCTATGTAGCTAATGTTTTCTTAAAGCAATTCTTTTTTAAAAATGGTAGTAGTCTAACAATTACAGTTTAAAGCTGCGCTATTGTCATTGTATAAAGAACCGCCTCAACGGTTGTGATTGTGCCTCGATTTGGAGAAATTGGCTTGATTGGGCTCTTAGCCAGACTAACTTGCAGAGCAAATTTAAATTTGCCAGGAGACCGTCGGGGTTCTCCCAGGCTACTGGGCCAGTGTTCATGGACGGTTTTGGTTAGTCTACCACTAGGGGTTCTAGTACCCATGGTTGGGAACCACTACCCAGGGAGGACTAGTTTGCCCAACAATTTTTTTTCAACTATTTGGACAAATTTTCATTCTGAAGTAATTATTACTTGACACGTATACACAAGGCTGTTTCACGAAATGTGTATAGGTATTTGTCATGTTAATACTCCCTTTAAAATATAATTACCAGGCAAGTCACTGACTTTGCTTTTAGCATAACAGAAGAGTCGAGCCAATACAAATACTAAACGGGTAGTCAATGTAACATTTCCTAAGAAATCGACTTATAGGGGAACAATGACAAATACCCAATTTATAATCTTTATTTTACGAAGTTGAAGCACAATCACGTGGACAAAGCTATAACCTTCCGTAGTACTAGTGTTAACTTGACCCTGCTCTCCCTGTGTGAGAGATGCTTGTGGAGCAAGACAAATCTACTTTGAAACAAATTTATCTAAGCAATTTAGGTACATAGACAAATTATAGTTTTTCGTCATTGTTCCCTTTACACCACATTCGAAAACATTATGAAAACTATATACTTTGCCAAGGTCATTTTCACAGTTTCAGGTACCCTAAAGGGGCCTACAAGCTCTCTCCCCATGATTCTGGCACAAAACATGACTCCGCCAACTCCTTTCTGATGTCACAGCCTTATTGGGACATGGTTGCTATCCACGAACTATCCACTACTCCATCCATCTGGACCATCTGCAAGGCACTCATCAGTAAACAAGACTGTTTGAAAATGAGTCTTCCTGTATGCCCCCTGCAACCGTTTCTGCTTGTGTACATTGGTTAGGGGTGGCCAAATAGTGGCCAAATCTGGAGGAGGATCCTTACTGAGGCACCAGCAGCTTCAAAAACCTGTTTGCTGTTTTGTGATGGCATTTTAGCAGCAGCTATCTTAATCCAATGAACTTGTCTTGCAGTAACCTTCCTTGTTATGCCTTTATCTGCACAAACCCAACTGTGCTCTGAATCAGCCACCAATCACTTCACGTTTAAGTTTTCATGAAATATCTAATGTTTTCATACCTTGTCCAAGGCCATTGCACCATTTGAGGCTTTTTCACAGCAGAGATCCTTTTTGTTTCCCATATTGCTTGAAACCTGTGGCCTGCTTAATAATGTGGGACATTCATTTTAAGTAAAGTAGTTTTTCTTTAATTGGGTTCACCTGGCAAACAGGTGTTTGAGATTTCAGTGATCCAAAGACCCCGGAGACAAAATGCAATCCATGAGTTCGATTGAAAAACAAAATATTTAATGTTTATGGCACTTAATTTCAATTTGCCTAACTTTAAACACAGTTTAAGTAGTAACCTACACCTAGTCTCATTGATTTGGATAAGTGAGTGATATGAAGAAAATCAAATGTCATCTGTTTTTTGGCATTTGAAAATGGAGTAAATGCCATTGATTAGAGCTGTTGGCTATCATGTGCATTACAATTTTTGAACGATATGACACGCATGCTCTCTGTTTGGTAGATAAATACTGCATCTATATAGAGCACATATTAACTAAACTTTTTACTGTATTGTATATTAGGGGAAATACGGTGACAGTTATTAAAATGAGGGGAATATATTTGGATATTAGAAAAATTGAAATTTTTTCATTTTGTTGAATTCCGTGTTGTCTGGATACCGCAATTCTCTGCAGCGTGGAAATAATAGGGGCCTAAACTACTCATGTTAACATGTTTAAATCTGTTCAACAGTTTTAATGATGCCCAAAGGATTCACTCTTGCATTTCAGCCAATTTTAGCTAACCAAATAATGTTTGTACAGGTTGGTGTAGTGTACAGTAGCTAGCTAGAGTGGTGAGGATGCAGATTTGGCATTTTAGTTTCCAGTTTCCTCAAAAAACTTGTAAGCAACAGTGAGACTTATTTCTGTAGAAATTGTTTTTTAAAAGGATAACCTCAAACTTTTTGGGCACAGATCTGGACAGGATAAATATGTAGTAGATTGCAACTCCCTTTTCGGCATTTCTATCTTGGAAAATATTGTATTTAGGGATTGGTATTTCAGAATTTTTGGTGGATTTACTGAGCCAGGATTCAGACATGACTAGGATATGAGGGTTGGTTGAATATGCCAGAGAACTGAACAAATCAATTTAATCTTCTGAGGGACAGGAGCATGTTTAGCTGAACCTGGCAACGCTGGTCAGTCAGCAAGTCCTTTTTAATACTGTTAATCAACAGCCACAAGCATATAGTTGTGGCATTAAAACAATGGTTTTATATGCTGGTGGTAGCATTGTGTCTGAAGCTGGCATAATGGTTTTCAGTATAGTGATCATGCTCTATAATATCCAAACACGTGGACCGGAAATTTCCTTTGAAATTGTTCTGGAAATTATTTCCTAATAAGTGTGGGAACCCTGAAACTCTTCTCAATGGGTTAAGGGGACACTACAGGAAACTGCAAACCTTTACTCTCCTGCTAACTCCTAACATTGTTTTTTTTTTTTCCTCAGCTCGCCTGTCAACTCTGTATCCTGGTCACCTTCGGGGGCCTACGTGGTCAGCGTGGAGAAGGGCTCCAAGGCAGTGCTCTGGTCCGATATGTGATTGGCTCTGCTCTGGCCCTCTGCCGTTTGATGACTGGCTGTGACTATTCCACTATTAATAAAAAAATACAGACTGAAAAGTGGGTTCCCAAGCCCCACCTAACAGAGCTTTACTCCCAATCACTTTGCCTCACTGGCATTGGAGGATCCAAGTGCTCAGATTTTAGGAAGGGGTGGGATTGGACTTCATGCTGTGGCCATTGGGTGGCAGCAACAAGTTGGTGTCAGCTGAAAATTTCAGTGAAATGAAGCCAGTTTTGAAGTAAAACATGATCGTATATACATTTGACATTATATCCAACCAAGACAAGCTGCTACTATACCCCTTACAAAAGACATTTGGAAATGAAATGATGTAACAGTTGTCTAATTGTTAATATAAACAGAGCTTGATTGTCTTATCAAAGTTACGATAGGGCTTGTTTGTTTTACATAATTTTGGCTTGTCACAGGCTTTGTATGTTGACAGGTTTGTCTTTCTTTGTTTCAATTTTTTAATTTTTGTTTTTAGCCTTAATGTATAGCAACAATGGAGTGGACTGATTTTGGGCAGTTTACAGTCTTTCACATTTTCAAAATTCCCCACTGCGTGTCTCCCAACATGAACTCTATAGCCTTCATACAGTCCACTACTGGTGATTGAGTTAAAATTGTTCTGGAATGCAGTGCTTTTCAAGGTTTCCCTTGAATACCTACTGGCCCTGCTGCATGGTTTTGTTTTTGCCCTGCACCCATGTGATGTTCTTGAACAACAGCATACACACCTTGTCGGTCCTTGGGAACAGGTTTGAAACATTGGTGTAATGAGTGTTTACTTAAAACAATGGCAAAGTTTCTTAAAGATGGCAGCCCCATATGTTGAATTTATAGCACTAAGATGCTAGTGCTAAGGCAATGACATTGGATTTTCCTGATTGTCATGCTCCTTTGCCATTGTACGTACATAACCTGCTTTATCATGTGCCAAACATTATGAACAAGCCCTCTATATTAACAGTTGAATGATGAGTTGTAAGATGAGTAGTAAGATGAGTAAACCTTGGCATAAAGGAACAAACCATCTTGAGATTATTTAACTTGCTGCAGGAGATGCATTGTGGTTTGAGTATTTAACTCCAGTGGTTTCAGATTTCTGTGAAATGTCCTTTTACTTAACATGGGTTGTATAGATGTTCTCCAAATTCTATTTAAGTATGTTCGATAGTTTCTCTAAGAATAGTGTGGGTATATGCCAGTAAATAATTAGCTCTACAGAGGCTGTCATCGAAAGGTAAAGTCAAGCCCCTAAATGTGATCTCAACATTTTAATTTGGGGAAATCCCTGTGACAATTGAATTTAGTTTAGATTGGATCAGCAGTTCAGATGGCAATGTATAAAAGCTCCCCCATCAGCAAATGACTTCGCTCACTTCCAGGATTAATATCACCCACAAATCAATGCAGATAGAGACGTGTGTAGTGATGGTGAACGTGAAGTGACAATTTTACTGAACATAACTACATGATTTAGTGTATTGGTCGGACTTCTCATGGGGTGCAATATTAGTTTGTGAACTCCATAGGGAGTTTGTTAACTTTGAACACCTCTCCCTTGCTTGGGCAAATGCACTTGAAAGTGCTCATATTTGATGTTAAATGTCATTCAGAGGCTGAGGGTTTAGGGGTTGTCTATGCATTTGATTCTGGGATGGATTGGCTTGTTCAAACATTTCAGGAAGATGTAATCTCAATATTTCTAGTGTTCTATGTGACAGAAATTAGAAGAAATTTTTTTACGTAATTTAAATTTTGTTATTCTGGTATAGGACATCAAAATGTGTATGCGTCAACAGAAATTTTCAGTGGGCAGTTTTAATATGCTCAATACATATGTTCAAAATTGATCTGCAATTATTAGCAACATTTGGGGAAGTGTAAGGCACAGCACCCACTGAATACAAAATATAACAATCTGATCCAACTAAAGTGACTGCCTGAAAATAGGAAAAATTTAACAGATTTCTATTAGGTTTTTTGAAAGACAACTTCAACTGCCTAAATATTCTATTGCCTGATTTTTTATTTTTACATCACTATTAATAGTTCTTCTCTTGAGAAAAGTTGTTGAATAATTTTTTAATTCTTGATGCTGAACATTTGGAGCCCCAATGTTTTGCCAGCCCAAAATAAGCTATATTTGTCTGTGTAGTACACAGTTTGATCAGAGGAGGGTTCCAGAGATTGCTTTACAAAATCAGGGTTTCCAGAAAATATCCTGCTTCTGTTAACCAGAAAGATGCCAGAGTTCCTGGTACCAGAAACTCATTTTCATTTAAGTTTGAGTGTGGATTGGTGGATCCAGAAGCTGTGTGTGCACAAATAAATGTGGATTGTTGTCATGACAATGACATACAACATGAAGACAATATTTAAGTTATTTGGGACAAGAGGTTCTTGTTACTGCCGGTTATAATCAGAGGTGGTCACTCCAGAATTAATAGTATGAAGTTCTATTTAGTGTTTTATTTTTTTGCTCCCATGGGTGTTACGACTATAGTAGACTATGTGTTGTCCTTAAAATCCCATTAAGAATTGAATTAAACACCATTCCTTTATTGGCTATGTTAAAGGGCTGCTGCAATTTAGGTTTTAGTCTTGACAATTTAATATTAATTCCATTAGCCTTGCTATAACTGTTCAAAATTAAAAATCATTTTTAATAATCACCCATCTATGTATTTGAATATTTTCAAGGCTTACAATCAGGGTTTTGCAGCAGTATGGAAACCATGTTAGGTTACATTGGCGATGTAAGGGTTACGTAAGCTTGACTGTTGAAAAATTGTGACTGTCAAAAATAAATTGTTCGGAAGGATTGGAGATTCAGTATATCATTTCCTTTGTAATGCAGGTGTAACTGCTATAAAATTGAATTCATTTTTATAACTGTTATTTGAATGAATTCCACAAAATTGACAGTGGGTTGGCTAGTGGTGACCAGGAATTTTGGTTTGGGGAGGTGGAGATAGAAACTCCATTGAGGGCTCCAGGTCTTGTAGGAACACAAGAGACCCCTCATTCAGCTTAACTGATGACATTCATCTAGACCAGTGGTTCTCAACTCTGGTCCAGGGGACCCACTGCCCAGCATGTTTTAGATGTTTCATAGCATCACTACTGAGGCTACCAGGTATTTATGTGCATAGAAGGTGTTGGAGCAGGGAAAAATCTAAAACATGCAGGGCAGTGGGTCCGGACCGGAGTTGGGAATCCCTAATCTAGAGCCACTGGCCCTACCCCCACACCTAGTCCTTCTGATCCATTCATCATGGGGTAGGGCATGTCAGACCCCATACTTGGGAATCTTCATCACCCAAATAGCTGAAGAGATTGGCTGATTCATCTGTACACAGTTACAGGGAGGTAAAGAGAAGTCACCTACACCATAATGTAACCTTCATCTTTTGGCTAAAACACATTAGGTGCTAAACTGGTGATGAAGTCTTGACACAAGAATCCCCATACTTCAGAGGCAGGGGCGTCGGACTGGGGGTAAAACCAATACTGATTACCAGGGCCCAAGTGGAGAGAGGGCCCTTGAAAAGTCTGGAATATATGGGGTTGAGGAACATGGGGGCCTATCAGGACTACCTATGCACAGGGCCCAGGATCTTGTGCTACACCCCTGTTCAGAGGTGACGGTCTGTGAACAGTCCAATGAAATCCAATCTAGACTCATGGGAAAAGCATGAGAAATAATCAAAATTGCACTGCGTATTAACCAATTACTCAAACTTCATGAGAAGCCTAAACTTGTTATTGACAAATCTATAGAAGCACTTCTGTGAGCTGATGTATTCATCGATACCTCTTGCTGATTTTCTTAACGCTTTACCCATCGGACAATTGACTGGAGTCAAGCCAGCCGCCGCTTTGGAAATGACAGTCAAGCCAGCCGCCACGCTATTTCCTGATGCGCATACACGTTCAATATTGCCGCTGGTGTGTGCACTGAAACGTCCAGTCTTTCATTGTGGAATTTCAGAATAAATAACCTTTCAAATTGTAAACAGACAGTTTCATTGTGTACTATTGCTCATTTCACGTCAGCTACGCTAACCAGCACCCCTGGAAGCTTGACAAAAAGTTTCAGAAATATTAATTGTGGAGTTTCAGAATAAAGGTCCTTTGAAATATCACACAATACAACTGTATTCATGAATTGATTACAAAGAAACTGTTTCCAATCACTCATTTCATGTCAGCTACGCTAATCAGCAACCCTGGAAGCTTGTTGTGGAGTTTCAGAATAAAGGCCCTTTGAAATATCACAACTCATACTGTATACATGAATTGATTACAAAGAAACTGTCTGTTTCCAATTGCTTATTTCACATCAGCTACACTAATCAGCACCCCTGGAAGCTGGACATAAAGTTTCAGAAACATTCATAATGGAGTTTCAGAATAAAGGTCCTTTGAATATCACACAATAACACTGTATTCATGAATTGATTACAAAGAAACTGTCTTTTTCCAATCACTCATTTCACTTCAGATAAACTAAACAGCACCCCTGGTAGCTTGACAAAAAGTTTCAGAAACATTCACTGTGGAGTTTCAGAATTAAGGCCCTTTGAAATATCACACAATAACACTGTATATATGAATTGATTACAAAGAAACTGTCTGTTTCCAATCACTAATTTCACTTCAGATACACTAAACAGCACCCCTGGTAGCTTGACAAAAAGTTTCAGAAACAATCATCATGGAGTTTCAGAATAAAGGTCCTTTGAATATCACACAATAACACTATATTCATGAATTGATTACAAAGAAACTGTCTTTTTCCAATCACTCATTTCACTTTAGATACACTAAACAGCACCCCTGGTAGCTTGACAAAAAGTTTCAGAAACAATCATCGTGGAGTTTCAGAATAAAGTCCCTTTGAAATATCACATAACTCATACTGTATTCATGAATTGATTACAAAGAAACTGTCTGTTTCCAATCACTCATTTCACCTCAGATACCTTATCCAGCACCCCTGGTAGCTTGTCAAAAAGTTTCAGAAACATTAATCTTGGAGTTTCAGAATAAAGGCCCTTTGAATTATCACACACTACACTGTATTCATAAATTGATTACAAGGAATCTGTCTGTTTCCAATTGAAAAAAAGGTTTCAGAAACGTTCATTGTGGAGTTTCAGCCTTTATTCTATTTATTTTGTATTTAACAAAATACGTTTTTTATACAGCTACCTGTTTGTCGTCTGGAATAGTTTATCCTACACGGAAAACTCATGAAAAATTGTAGGTATAGGATTCCTCAACATATATGTACATATGTGACCTAAATATGTTCATGAAATATATAACTTGCGCTTCTCACAATATCATATTACATTGCATATTGTATATTTAAACATGTAATGTTATATGTTAAGATTATGAAATATATGAATATGCTGTAGCCTATTTTATGCATTTCTCATAAACACATCATGGAATAAACCTTCAAGACATTATTTTCATGAGAATCTCCTTTTTTAAAGGTTTATAACTATTGTTGGCATGGGAGCAAACCAAAAATAACCACCAGTTTAGGCCATATTGCATTACACTAACTACTGTGAAAAAGACAATTATTTTTTATTATCTTATACAAACAAGAGTCAAAATCTGTAAATTGTACAATATATATTAGCATAATTTTAACAAAATGCATTGTAAGCGAAGAAACAACTGGGTATGGTCAATCTTCATTTAATAAGGAGTAGTATTCGCAGTATCATACAACTGCAATTATGTCACAATCTACTGGAAAGTTTACTTAATACATCAAGGTTTTGACTTTAGTCATTGTCAAGCAGCATATACTGTAGCACCTTTTTCAGTTTCAGATAATGATCCACTTTGTACTCCAAGTTTACATTTCCAAAGAGACCCATTATGAAAAAAACATGAATGCTATTCCTCTGCAAAAGTACTTCAAGTAAATGACTAGAAAATAAACTAAGCACATGATAAGAAAGAATACAAATGCAGATGTATTTGTTTAATGCATATTACCACAATATGCCAGCAGCATAGAGCCCTGTGTTGCACTGCTGGTTTGATTTTAAGCTAAACAGGGTTGGGCCTGGTTAGTCCCTGGATGGGAGACCAGTGATGTTGGTGGGCCAGTAGGAGGCACTCTTCACTCTAGTCTAAATGTCATTCCCAATGTCCCAGGGCAGTGATGGGGACATTGGCCCTGCGTAGGGTGACGTCTTTCGTCAACACAGTGTCGCAACGCACAAGTTGGATAATTTGAACGTATGCAACACACAGAGCGCACTGCATTGCAAGCCTGCAAGGCAAACAAATCTTTGCAGATTGCTCAATTGACAATGAATGGCTTCCGGCGCAAGGCATTCGACATGTCCAGTGGACATCCCGCCTAATAGATGTTGCATGGCGAGACGTACTGCGTGCGTGCGACATTTTGCGTTGATCTGACGCCATAATGTTCTGTCTACACCTGCTGATGTTAGCCTAATAATGACTGAGCTAACGTTAAAATAAACTGTTGCTAGGTTAGGTAACTTCAGACTGTTAGCTAAATATTTAATCCATTTTGTGTCCCCCCCACTTCTCAAACCAAAGTTACACCCCTGTGTCTGACCAACAGAAAATGATGGAGGTAAAATTTGTTTTATATTCCCACATTCAACAGACATTTAACAACAGACATTCAACAACAGACATTCGCAAATAGTTTTGAAAATCAATAACTTTTTCTGTGATTGACATCAAAAACAAAGTCTGATTTATTCTATAAATGCCTGGCAAACTTTTACAACCTTTGTTTTTAACAAAATGTTTACTAAAGATTTAGTAGAAATTCCTTAAATTGGTAATAGCGCATTTAGAGCTTTAATAACAATAACATTTTCCGTGATTGACATAGATACTAAATACATCCCTGCACATTTTTTTCCAAGAAGCTGTCTCCTGCTGAGCGTAATTATGTAGTTGGTAATCGAGAATTGCTTGCAATAAAGCTAGCTTTGGAAGAATGGCGTCATTGCATAGAGGGAGCTGAACATCCCTTTCTCGTTCTTACCGATCACAGAAATCTAGAATATCTCCACCAAGCAAAAAGGCTCAACCCTCGTCAGGCACGTTGGTCCTTGTTTTTTTATCAGTTCCATTTCTCTGTCTCATACATCCCAGATACTGAGAATATAAAAGTGGACTCCTTGTCACGCCAGTTCGAGACCCTAACCAGGACGTCCACACCCGACACCATCCTCCCACAGGCCTGCTTGGTGAGACCCATTATTTGAGATATTGATTCAGTCATCAATAACTCTATCCACAGACCCCACGCCACCGGCAACGCCCCCGGGCCGCACCTATGTTCCATCGTCCGTCAGACGCCAACTTTTGCAGTGGTGCCACACCTCACTCAGCACAGGCCATTCCGGAGTCACGAAAACCATCCACCTACTGTCGAAAAGGTACTGGTGGGCCTCCCTTAAAGAAGACGTGACGGACTACGTACTGTCCTGTCCCAACTTCGCTCAGTCTAAAACACCTCGCCAACTACCTTCGGTTAAACTACTCCCTCTGCCCACGGTCGCATCTCTCCATGGATTTTATCACAGACCTCCCACCTTTAGAGGGGAATACCATCATATTAGTGGTTATTGACAGGTTCTCAAAAATGTGTAGACTGATTCCTCTGCCTAAACTGCCAACAGCCTTACAGCTGGCAGAATGTGTGTTTCAGCAGGTGTTCCGGCTCTATGGCCTACCGGAAGACATTGTTTCAGACAGAGGTCCCCAGTTTGCGTCGCAGGTGTGGAAAGCCTTCTGGAAAAGGTTGGGGGTTTCTGTGAGCCTCTCCTCAGGCTACCATCCTCAATCGAATGGGCAGACGGAGAGGCTTAACCAGGAAATAGGCAGAATCTCAGACAACAGTATGCGGCTCATCCCTCCAATCGGTGACGCTTCCTCCCATGGGTCGAATATACACAGAACTTTTTAATACATTCTTCTTCTCATATGACTCCCTTTCAATGTGTGTTAGGATACCAGCCACCCTTATTCCCTTGGGACATGGAGCAGAGCCCAGTCGTCGTCGTGGAAGACTGGTTGACATGTGTCTCCCGGGTATGGGATACGGCGCACCGACACATACCAAGCTGGCCAGCTACAGATGTCTCTGGGTTTGCCTGTCACCAGGTCATGGCTAGAAGGGATACAGCTCACGTTAAAATGTCATATTTGCATTTCGCACACCAGACGTAGCCTTACTGCTCGCAGTTAAGACTTCTCCTCCAACAGTTAGCTAAGTAAGCTAGCCAACTACTATTGTAGCTAATTCGTTTTTTGAATGGCAAAACCAGATCGGAGCTAGCTAGTTCAAAATTGTGTCAAATAATGTTGTTGTACAGTACGATGTGAGAGCATGGAAAATGGTGACTTGACAACGTTAATACCCTCTGGTAGCTATACTGGATGCCTAGACGTCTAAAACACAGAGTAGTGCTGTACACTGATGTACTAATAATTAATGTTACAAACAAATTAGCAAAACAGTCATACGTACATGACAATGAGAACAATTCTATACAGATTAAATAAAATAGTCAAAAAGGCTTGGTGGTATAGACCTTTTAAACAAAGACATAAGGGACAAAACAATACATTCATCATTTTAAGAGCTTTTTTGTTGGTAGACTATTTTATTGTTTTGAAGCACTGTTCAATTTCTTTTTGTAAGAGAAGAAAGCAGTGTTTTCTTACTAAATTTACAAGTATGAAGTAATAAAGCAAAA
>JACXGM010019280.1:0-18488 GCA_016801145.1 Umbra pygmaea
TGCATACTGTAACCCCTTTTGCCTCGATCTTGAGGATATCGCAGAGTTAATGCTCCAAAAAAGGTAACTGACACGCACGGTATACCTTTTCCGTTATGGCAATCTGTTGCACTGGTCGGGTGTTTGACCATTTGTTTGTCGGGCGTAGCAACAATAACTAAGGGGGGCGGGGCTCGGCGAAAGGCTAATTGTTTAAGACCTTAGAAAATAAGATTTAAGACTTAGACAGTTTTAGACCGTAAATTCTGGAAAACAATATTAAGGCTATTTAACACTTTAAGGATCTGCGGACACAAATCACATTAAATATTTAATGTCCCTGAAATTATTTCTGTGGTAAAAATAAAAATGTGTAATAAGTTCACTATGAATTAATACAATACATTATCCCTTAAATGTCACCCTTAATATTTTGAACATGTTCGTTTGTCTTGGCTCAAATCTACTTGCTGTTAAACTTATCATCCAGATACTTTGCATTAAATTCAAGTGAGATAATTAAATATTTCATCTCGAATCAATATCGTTTTTCCAATTATTTGCCCAAGTTAGTTTTGGTATTGAAGTTTATGCATTCGCCATACAGTGGCTGGTTGTCACGAAGATGACAGATTTGACGTGTTTCCCCCTTTTGCAGCGACTTTCCTCTGCAGACAGAGTGCCCATACTCAATTAAATTGCCCTCAAATTGCCAAAATATTACCACATCTCAGATTTTGTCCTCTTGGATGACTGAAAAATCTCCAGAGCGCTGTCTGCCTTCCGCCTTGACTTCTCGTACAAAAAACAAACTTGCATGCACGCACCTGCGTCAGACTGATTTTGGCTGGACAGGATTTACAATGAGTTTTCAAAATCACGGTAATCAAAGACGGTTTTAATGAAAATTTAATTTTAAACGGTAATACTAACCGTACGGACATTTTATTGTGGTTTACCGTGCAACCGGTAATCGTCCCATCCCTAGACACTATTAAGCTAGAACAGGTCCCCAAAAATGTCACGCATGTGCTCCAAATCAAGATTTGTGCCATCAAAACAATCTGACTTGAGCATGGGATTTCTTGGCTAAGTGAGGTATGACAGTGATAAATAGCATACTACACATCCAGGCCAAAACAATAAGTAATTTGTTAATTGAAAATCACAGACTGGATTTTTAAGAGACAGAATGCATTATTTCCCAGTCTTACCCCTTGAGGCCGCTAGAGTCCTGCTCTGTGCTGGCTGCCTTGTGGATATCTACTCCCACTGACCTGCAAGAAAAAACAACTGATTACATGATTTAAAGAAAGAAAACAGTTGATGGGTTTTAATGAGTAGAAAATTAAATTATGCTACAAAAGCTGTATGATTTCTGCACCTTTTCAAAAGCTCATCAACTACCCCCCGCCAAAACAAAATAAAACTGGAGAATAATGTAAAAGTAAGAAATTGCCGGAAAGCTGCAAACAAGCTTGGGTCCGCGTGGCGTAGGGGGCTTCAGGACAATCTACATCATGATAGTGAGTGGTTCGTGTCTGACTATGTCTTCTCAAACTTCGCCCGAACCTCCAAGCACAAGGCAGCGAAAATTGTTATAGCGCTGTCCAGGATTCGGGATAGATAAATTGGATTTACTACCTTGACACGTTGCTCTCCAGCAACACCCTTTTTGCAGATTGGGCGCATGTAAATTCAATTGTGAAGTATAGTTGGTGAGGGTTATTATCCCATACATAAGCTGACTAAAGGCTTCTGTGTTGGATGTGCTGTGTAAAGAGAATCAGCAGAGTGTGCAACATGTGGTTGGATGAACCATGTGAGCGCCCCTCACCATCCCACATTGTAGCAAAGTTAGTGGGAAAAATTGGACAAGACTAAACGGGAGGGGAGACAATAATAATAAAAAATAAATATAACAAATAATAAAGCTGCAAACAAAAGTTTAAACTTGACGAAAGACAAAACCCTTACCTACACACTTGCAGACACTGACCTGACAGAAGTAGACGTAGTCACAAGCCCACAGCTTCCCAACGACGAGTTGGAGAGAGTAGTTTCACCCGAGTTACTGGTGATGTCGTCGTGTGTGGGGGTCTTGGGTAGCAGGTCAGGGCGTTCTGACTGCACACCTAACCATCAGACAGGGTGAAAGCATACATCATTGGTTTAGTACAAAATGTCAACTGCAACTTCCAATAAACCTAAACAAACAAAGCCAGTCACTGTTTCCAGCCATCCACATTCATGCTTTTCTGAAAACCCTCTCTCCCTGCAGTCCTCCCGCCGCTCACCGCTGTCTGCCTCCGTTTCAACGCTGAGGGAGTGTGGGTATCCTAGACTGGTGCTACTGCTGGGCTGGGCAAATGGAGAGGGTCCAGAACCTGACACGTTGGTCTTTCGTACACCTCCCTGTGTCCCTCTGCTCTTCTTCGACGGGGACGTTTTCACTGGAGAGGGAAAAGGGGTGGTGATGACTGCTGATCTGAGAACAGGGGGTTGTGCTGAATTACACCAAATTAACTTACACATAATCTTCTTGAAGACAGTATTGCACATGAACCTCTGAAAGCGGTCTGCATAGAAACCCGGCCTGTGCACTGATACAGTGTCCTGGAAGAGAGACGGGTTTGAATGGCAAACTGATACCCGATAGCTCAATCACCAGAGGATAGTGCCTCCCAACTCTTACCCCATCGTGGACCAGAGCTTTCCAAGAGTGCTCGATCTTCTTCGAAAACCTGAGCACAAACATAAAAAGCAGGTTACAACCAAATCAAAATGAAACACCCAATAAAAGGCTTTACGCTTGACTTTTTAACATACTTGCAATGTGTTCATAAAAAGTTTATTAGAAGTGCAAACAAATTTAGGATCATGTTGAAAAGCATTTTAAACGTCTTTTCTTTCTTAGGTGCACTGGCACTCGAAAGAGTAAATTCCAGAACGAACAGAAACATTTAGTCATCCACAGCCAAATGTTTGTTTGCACTGCAAGGCGTTGAAATACAAAGTCAGTGTTCACCTGTAAGACTGCAGGATGTCTATGATGCCAATGTACACCAGTATCTTCTCGCCCTTGGGGGTGCGTGCCGGGATACCCCCCATCCTACAAAGTGTTAGGGAAATTAAATAAATTAAAAGCACAAAGGAAATCCATTTCAGGCTATTGTGTTCGAATCCATCAGAAATGGGCTTACTATCTAAGCCGCTTTGAGTAAAATAAGAGTAAAATACTTTAATGGGAAACAAAACTCACTGATCCTCTGTGTCCAGGGCTCTCTTGCCGTGCGCATTTCCTTGGATGGCCTCGATGGCAGTGGAGTACAGCGATTTCTGGCCCTGCGGTGGCGGTGGTCTCCTCTGGTCGGTCGCCCCTGCTGCCTCATCACCGACCCGTTCCCGGGCTGCCTGTTCCAGATTGTGTATCCCCACAAGCATGCTGTAGTCCATAATCTTAAAACTCTGCAGAAGCTTCACAGGCCAAGGGATAAAACAGGCAACAAGTAAGATAGTTAACGTTCAATTCTTTTATGAAGAGCATGCGAAACCAGGGCCCGTATTTATCAAGCTTGGAATTAATAATAAGAACACTGCTAAGACTTGATTTTAAAGTAAGACAATTCTTGGCTCAAAGCTGCCCTAAAAGGTTCGTTATCAAACATCTCAGTCCTACTTTAAGTAAAGTGTTGGACTAAATCTTAAATGTCAGTCTTAGAGCTGATTCACGACACTTTGCTGTGCCACAAACAGGATTTTGGATGACAACATAGGCAAGGACCAATCACTGAATAGATGTACTTATTTAAGAATATTCTCAGAAAAATGTACATTCAATGGTGACATTCCTAAGAGTAGTTGACATTCAACACACATTTGACAAAGAAATTTCAATAGAATCCATTATGATATACACATTGTAAATTAAAGATCAAAAAAGTTTCCAACACGTTTTCAACTATTTCAGAATGACATATTTCAAACCAGTGTGCTGTTAACTGACCTGCCTATATATAGCCTAGAGTTAATGATGTAATGGGCTCTACGCACAGCTCCACTACTTCCTGAACTTAAGGCAGCTCCTTTGTTTCCTGTCTTACATTATTGGACAAAATGATTAATCCACATGTGTCTGAACGGTCAAACACAGGTGGATTAATCAGTTTGTCCAATAATGTAAGGCAGGAAATAAAAGAGCAGCCTTAAGTTCAGGAAGTAGTGGAGCTGTACATACAGCCTATCATAGCAACCATGGATTCCAAAAAAAAAACTAACTGGAGGGAAGAAACACTACTGCTTGCTGAATTAGTCAAATTTCAGAGTGGAGACTCTGAACAAGGTTCAAATCTGCACTTCCACTGGCCAATCACTCTACCACATTTCGTGTGATACGTTGTGCCCTGTGAAGGGATACGACATTGAAACCTTTCTTATCGCCTATATTAGGATACAGTGTTCTATTTATAAACTGTGAAACAATTGTGTATAAATAGATTACAAAATAGGCTATCTGTTGTAGTTCATTTGGTCTTCTGTCAGTGGCATATATGGAAAGAAGTGAGCAGCCACTAAGTGTATCCCTGATTTCATATTAGATGACACTGTGGCAGCAGAAAGTGCCTTTCAAACAGCTGCTTCAGGCCACTTTCATTCAATATCTGTGCATCATGGGTAGACCTAGTGCTGGGCGGTATACCGGTTCACACCGAATACCGGTATTTATTTTCGTCATGATATGGATTTTTTATATACCGCCATACCGGTGTATTTGAATAAACAACGTCCAGAACGCTGCACCGTGCGACACTGCTGAATACATTGTATTCCAACCTGGAATGCTGTTTGATTCATATAGCCTACTGTACTATTTGGGTGGGCTTTTATGTCGATCTGGGGGCCATCTATAGTAGCTACTATAGAATACGACAGGAGGAATGCGGACAGAACGCGAGTGTAGCTACTGTTAAAACGGCAGGAGGAACGCCCCCGAACAAGCCAAAATCATGGTAAACATTCATCTTCCTTGTCAGCAGAAACTGGCATATAAAGAAAGTTTTGTCTCTAAAGTTTAAAACAATTGAATTTCTAGTGGAAAATGGATACTGAAGTTGTGCTTTCTGTCTTCAGTGACAGAAAGTTTGTTAGTTGCTTTTCGAATTCCAATGGTCTCTATAATAATTTACACGCGTCTATGAAGTGACAGTAGTTTAAATGATTGTCTCTAAAACAGCTACATGAATATTTTACAGTCAAAACGAAGTCTGCTGTGCATATAGCAACTCTTTCATCGTAAGAATAATATAATGGGCGGGTGAACACCATGCTACAATTAATACAATTATGAATATTGTATTCATTCCCGGTTTTTGGATAATGAAACACTTTAGCAATCGTAACTGCATTTACTTTGCAAGTCTAAGGATTTGGCCAACTGGTATATTCTGTATGATGTGTCTATGATTATTACTGTCTGCTCGTAAAAGTGTTATACTCTGGATCTGATGAGTTAAGAGAGAAACTCTGGGAAGATAATATACACAATGGCGGCGACAGGCCGGGGCGAGACGGGGCTAAAGGACACCCAAGAATAAGCCTAGCACCCCCTTTAGCACCCCCTAGAAATGATTCCATATTTTCATATAAAAACATACATCTTGTTATTTTCCCTGGATAATGTACATTCGGTATTCTAAACGGCTAAGTCCAATTAAGCAAAGTTTGCATAGTGGTTATCGTCAACTAACCATCCCTGCCATCCCCGCGCGGTCATATAAACTCACAGTAGGCTATGCTCACTGTGAGGATCTATTCCGTAACACAAACTATGTTGACATGCTACATTCTCCTAATATCCAGATAGCAAAAAGAGAGGCAGAGGCAACTTTTTACAAGAAAAAATATATTTTCCTATAAATAAACTGTATTGCATGCCTGGCATATAAATTAAATGCCCAATTGTCTTTGTGGAATGGATGATTACGAGTAGGAGTCATTCGGAGAACAGACTCAGGAGTGCTGACCTGTCCAACTTTTACAGGTGAAGGGTAAAAATCTAAAATATATCTATATCTCATTTGTCTGTTTTTTTACCCAAATCGCTTGAATTAGGTCTAATTATTTTACTATCTCGCTCATCAGGCCACTCGCTCAATCAGGGAGAGCAGTAGCGCGCGAATATGGATCTGTCCCACTATGCGTGAGAAACGTTTGTGAAATAACGAATATTTGCGTGAAAAACGAATGGCCTTTCACATTGAAAACTCATAAATAGAGAAGTTTGATTGCTTTTTGTCCATACAATTTTGTATAACAAAAGTCAGCTGCATAGTTTCCAAACGTTTCTCTGCCAACAAGGAGGAAATGGCAGCTTGCGCTTCTTCTTCATGATCTGTCTGATCTGCAAAACAGTGTTTGCTTCTGTTGGTGGCGTTCAAATTGTCGAAATAATAATGCAGACTTATTTTTCCAACGTCACAATTTGCTCTATGATTTCATTCTCAATCAGCGGAGGATGTCAGATTCAGAATATATTATAGAGCCATGATATGCTGCTATGAATTTAGAAGTCTGCATTGACAACATGAGTGTGTCTTCTCCGCAGCACTACCAATTAACACCAAATTGAGCAGGTAAAGAGAGTTCACACCTAAACAGTCATCAATTAATTGAAAACAAAGAGTAAAACATTATTCCTTAGGGTCAATGGTTATTTATGAACTCCCTTTACCTGGTCATAGGTTATGAACTTCCCAAAACAGACTTTTTAACAATGCTGAACATTTGACAGAAAATGTGTGAGAGCAATCATAACACATTCATTGTGTTGTCCCTTATTCATAGTTTTAAGAGTAGCCTATGGTGATTGTCTCATTGGGAATTCGCCATAGATCTTTAAGATTGTGAAATGTGAAATGTTGTTAGGTTTTCTCCTATTGAACAGACACTTGTGTCCTTGAGTTGTAAGAAAGCTGTGCAGGTTGCCTGAGCGCGCATGAAAGGTCGCCTGAGCGCGCATGAATGCAATTCATGTCAGCACCTCCATGCATTGAGCTAGCTCCCCCTTAGCACCTCCAGTGAAAAATGTCTGGCGCCGCCGCTGAATATACAATATGTGCCATTCCATAGGAAATAATATATAGAATACAATTTATTTTGTATCCCACTTTAGGAAAAGTTGGTCTAAAACAACAGTACAGAACAAAAATAATGACTGCAGTTATCGTGCGTAAAAAACTTTCTATATAGCGCACCTCCGAATCGTTTGTAAAAACGTGCATATCACGCGAAGTATATTATTCTCTAAAATACCGTAGGCTACTAGTGTGGAATTATTCTACAATATTCACTCATCATGACAGTAAAATAGACCATCCTTAGTCAAACTACTGCAATAATTCCTCTCTCAAACTGTAGAAAATGCTGGGAACACTTGATTATGCATGAAAAAAGAAATACCGTCATATACCGTGAAACCGGTAGAATTTTGACAAATACCGTGATATACATTTTTGGTCATACCGCCCAGCCCTAGGTAGACCCAGGCCATGGGTACCACATCCAACATGTTGAGGTCTGCATCTAACTCATCTTGTGTGTTGATGATGTGGTACCTCTTCCTGTTCATTTAAACATTCTCATTGATGCTGGGAGCAATGATCTTTATACGAGTGCCATCCATTGCACCTACTACTCTTGGGAAGCCAGCTATTTGCATGAATTGTGTTTGCTTCTGTTGGATTATGTGGGGTGTTTTTGGGAAGTCAATGAAACGCGTGACAATGTGTGGAGCTGTAAGTGCCATAATTGTTTCCATGACAATTAGGCTTATTGATGGTTGTGATGGCCCAAATCATCAGCATCGTGTTGCTGCAAACAAAGCATAATCAACACCATAAATTCATATGAAAATGCATTGCTGCGTAAAGTCACTGGTGAAATGACGTCCCTCAGTCACTGACGGAGATCATGCCTGCTCTGTCCAAACAATACTGTTTAACTGCGCGTCATCAAACAATTCAGAAACATTCTCTCCTAAAAGATTTGCACATGTCTCCGTCTCAGCCATCACAAGCCCCTACTGGCAACTCCTAATCACTTGAGAACTCTCGAGCTGTCTTAAATTACTTGGGAGAGTAAGAGTGATTCTTAGCTTTAAGAAAATTTAAAACTTGCTTTTATTATTAAGTTTGAGAGTTTGAGTAAATTTTGTGAATTCTCAGCACTTAAATGGCCCTGAGAAGCTTGATAATACGGGCCCCGGTCTCTATAGTAAAACATTGGGTCAATACAGGACCATAAAATGCAGTTACAGTCAATGCGCCTCTACAATGTAAACACACAAGCAATGTGAATGCAACCAATTACAATTGGGATATTTCAGCTACATTTTCACCTTGCACAATATCATAACCACACCCAACCCGAGTCCTCTCACCAAGCAGTCTCTCTGGATGGTCTTGCAGAGGGCGTTGTAGTTATCCGCCTCCAGCAGCAAACCGTCTGGGTGGTCCTGGATGAAGTCCAGGTCCTTGAACGTGGGCATTTTCTTCTCCCGCTCCTTGGCCGAGGCTCGCCTCTTATAGGTGGAACCCTTCATGTCATACTTGAGGTGCATGCGCACGGCACACGGAAGCAGATTGTTCATGACCACGATGCGGATGTTCTTTCCTGCCGCCTGGACGCAGTACAAGCCGTAGAACTTAGGCAGCAGGGTTCGCTTGTTCTGATTCAGGTTCTAAAGTGGAGGGAAAACAGGATGGAAGTGTGTCAGGCAAATCTGCTCTGTTACTGGGTCCAATAGAACACAGAGGAGCAAATAAATGAAGAGACCCGGACCTAGGATTGTTCGGTAAACCAGTACTGACAAACTACTGCGGTACCAGCATTTCAAAACAGTACAATAAATAGCATTTTAAGCAATTCAATACTCAATAAAAAAATTTATAATAATACACTGCATTAAAATGGGCGTCTTACATTTCACTGGAAAGAAAGGCGCAAAATGGTTGGCAATATCCAATCCACTGGAAAATAACTACTGTGACTTTAAGTGGGTGTGCCTATTGCCTTGTGAGAATGTGTCTGACTGTACAAACATGTGTGAAATGGAGAAACCGGCTGCTAGAGAGAATGGCAGCAGAGTTCAACAAACCTTGTGGAAAAGCCGGTTGTTCGCTTACAAGCCGAATGATAAAGGCGAACCCCAAAACATTGCAGCTGCAGTTTGTAAAAGGGGACGTTCGTCTCATGAAGGAGGCAAGACTAATCCTCACAAAGCATCTCCCTGACAACCACCTTGACCTTTTCAGGGACTTAAAAACGACAGGTGTGATCACAGGAATGAAAAGTGAAGATAGTAATATCTTGATGGTTTAAGACGTTCCTGGCAATTATACAAATAACACATTTTAATTTGCCATTTTACAGTACTTCAATACTGATTTCTGAGTTCAGCTGTATTCTTCTAGGTCGGGGTGTGCTTCACCCAAAGCGGCACCCCGGGGATAAGGCAGAGTGTTTCACTTTCATTCATAAAAAATAATAAAAACTGCTTAGTAGCCACTATCACATCCGGACATCCACAAATTGTAATCCCATTCCATGAACAATCATAAGATATCAGGTAATATTGAGAATATATGCGTAACGGTCTGTAAACTGGAACAGGGGGATAACACGCAGATTGAGTTATTCTCGCTATTGACAGCACTCCAGATCTTCAAACAACAGAGCTATGTTTTGAAATTGCCTGGAATTCTCCTTTAAGGTTAACTGCCTTTATCAGGGACAGAATGCCAGATTCTACCCTGCTGCACATACCCAAACTCACATTCTTACCATGAAGTAGCCAGGCAATAGTTTCTGTAAGAACTCTGCCTCTTTGTGTTGCACAGTCTTGATAATGAATTCGTCGTCACTGGAGACATAAAATAGAGATCCGCTGGCTCCGGAGTTGGACAGCTCAATCAGTTCCTCATTACACAGCGAGTACTGCAACCCAAAACATGCTTTGTTCATTTTTGATTAAACAGACTCTTAGACTTCCTGAATTGACATTCTAATCTAGGATTTCTCTGTTGAGGTCATTCACAATGTTGTTCTACTGTCTGTCTTCCTTCTAGTTAGCTTCTTGCACACCTAGATAATTTAACAGACGTTCTTCTGAAGAGTGGAAAATGTTAATGGAAATAACAGTTGCCTTGTTGAAGGGCACACCACCTGATTTGTAACAGTTTTATCTTCTTTAATTGCTGGCCTGATGTGCTAAACACTAAGCTATCCCTTCTTGCTTTCAGTTAGCTTCCAGTATCAGAAAAAAGAAAGGTACCAGGTAATCATCTGGCCGGATACCAAACAACTCCCTGAAGTAGCGGAAGGCAATGGGAGCGTAGGTCTTGAACCTGAAGTCGCTGTAGCGGTGGGCTGGCGTCATATTACTGCCCTCACTGCAGAAGAGAGAGAAGGTTTTAGATGAAGACAGATCAACTAGGTCCTGAATTTAAATTAAAACTTTATATAAAGTTGTCTTATTACTACACACAGTAGTAACTGTAGAAGTAACTTAGTTACGTGTTACTATGTAGTTACATTTGTCATTTAGAACTCTTATCCAGATTAATTTACATCTATTCCATTCAACACAAGATAGCTAAGTAGGACAACGACATAACCCAGTTGCATTTGTGAAGTACACTTCATGTAATGAAATAGCTGACAATAAATTTATTGTTAAACTACATTAAAACTTACATGGTAATGTAGGTACAGTGAACCCTCGTTTTTCGCGGGGGTAACGTTCCAAAAAGAACCCGCGATAGGCGAAATCCGCGAAGTAGCAACCTTTACAATTATTATACAATGAAATACTCCACAGAACATTGAAACCAAAGAACAAAACCTTTTTACAGGCCCAAGCATTTGTTTAACAAATAAAAGTACTGTATGAACGTTTTTTTTACAAATAACTACTGTACTGTAAAATAATAATTTTAACCATCAATACGAACTGAAGGCTTCAAATTGCGGAGATCAGCACAGCCCCACCGGAGTCATGGGATTAGAACGGGAGAAAATGAAAAAAATGATTATGAAAAAAACGCAGAACGTTTTGTCGACATTATGGGTTTTAGAGAAACTTGTAATTGCAAGAGAATTTGCAAACTTAAATTTGGCAAGCTGTTTTACGTACGTGTATAAACCGCAACGTTATTGACACACAGGTAGAGAAGAAGCGGAGAGACTGTTTAGCCAATCAGAATGCAGAACACAATGCACAAAGCAAATCCGCGAAGCAGCGAGACCGCGATATAGCGAGGGTTCACTGTATAACAAACTGTTGCTTCACAAACTTTTGTAGCTGTGAATCCACTAACATTTCCCGGTGCATCACCCCAATAACCACATTGACGGTGCTTCTCTAGCTTTAAATATAACACTAAGTCCAACCTCTATCTACTATTGCATCTAGAACTCATTCTCTTTCAAGCCACATACACACCTGGGAAAAAAGATGCTCTCCACCACTTCAAAGTCCTGCATAAGTACATCTCTCTCAGGCTTACTGCTCAGGCTGCCAACTGTGTGGGTGATGCCCAGCTGGATGGCACCTTTCAGGGCAGATGAAGTAGTCTGGAGGAATTCAGAGAACAAGAGAAGGGATGGTTAAAGATGTGCACACGTTCAACTCGGCAGAAATGTGCTCCTCAGTTTGAAGACAGGTGTTTGAGATGTCTGGGTTATATGGCTCCGAAGAATGATATCATAAGAAATCTGGAATGTATTCTTCCACGCAACCTGTCATGGCATTACGCTTTTTAATTAATTGGAGAACAAGCTTTGGATTTCTCTAAGTAGACAATGTGCTGATGTGCAGGTTTCAATGGGATAGCAAAACACACATTTGGACAGTGCAATACATTTATTGAAAAAATACAAAATCAAGATTTGATTTTATTGTAAATTGCGGGTCATTATGAAAAATATTGAAAGGGACCTTTTTGCTAACATTTTTTAGCAGATCTTTTGTGTTTTCAAGGGGAAGACAGTTTGGCGAGTAAATCTCAGAAGGCTATCCACAACACTGGCAGTTAAATGTTTGTACCAAAATAGGAATGTAATAAAAGTTCTGGCATAATGACTCAGAGGAAATTACTCATTTTTGCAAGCACTGTCGTAGAGTCGTCAGACTATTTGTTTTGGGTAACGAGTACCTTAACGCAGTAGTTTTTTAATTCAAGTAATTCGTTATTACTTCTCAAATTAGACAATTTATTATATTTACAATGTTAATTCCCTTATTCCATTTGAAAACAGAATTTATTATATATATGCTTCTGCTTAAAATTAAAAAAATGATTTACCTAGAGCTTATTCTTTAAAAAAATAATTTACATTACATATATGTATGTATATGGAGCATGATAAAAAAGTGAATTTGAAATTGTGGTGTTAAAAGTGACGCAAGGAAAAACTTGGGTGCACCTAAATTTTGTGCTGGTGCACCTAAAAAAGTTAGGCGCACCAGTGCAACAAAGGAAAATGGTTAGCCTGGAGCCCTGGACCAGCTGCCATCATGTCAGTGTCAGAATGCATCTGCATGCACAGTGAGGCAAAGACTTTGAAGAAGGCCTGGTGTCAAGAAGGGCAGCAAAGAAGCCACTTTTCTCCAGGAAAAAACATCAGGGATAGGCTGATATTCTGCAAAAGGTACAGGGATTGGACTGCTTAAGACTGGGGTAGTCATTTTCTCTGATGAATCCTCTTTCCGATTGTTTGGGCCATCCGGAAAACACCTTGTCTAGACAACACACATCCTCCGAGAGCAACTTCTCCCAACCATCCAAGAACAGTTTGTTGATGACCAATGCCTTTTCCAGCATGATGGAGCACCTTGCCATAAGGCGAAAGTGATAAAGTGGCTCGTGGAACAAAATCTTGAAATTCTGGGTCCATGGCCAGGAAACTCCCCAGATATTAATCCCATTGAGAACTTGTGGTCCTCAAGAGGATGGGAGGATAAACAAAAACCCAAAAATGTTGACAAACTCCAAGCATTGATCATAAAAAATTGGCTGCCATCAGTCAGGATGTGGCCCAAAAGTTAATTGACAGCATGCCAGGGCAGATTGCAGAGGTCTTGAAAAAGAAGGGTCAACACTGCAGATATTGACTCTTTGCATAATAAACTTAAGGTATTCGTCAATAAAAGCCTTTGACAATTAGGGAATACTTGTAATAATATTGAATGTGAAAACTGACCAGTGGTATAGTCTAGCTTATCTAGAATAAAATAAGTGTAATTACTCAGGACTGTCAGTTGCCATCTCAGAACATCTTCCTCAAAAACTGGGAAGCTAAATACCATATAAATTTTAAAAAACAAAGCAGAAATATTTCCACAAGACTAAACATGTGATTTGCAGTTATGGAATTCTCTAACAACAGGGAAAGTATGTAAGACAAAAACATAAAATCTGAGAAAATCTGTCTATGGTACAAAATACACTGACAAAGTATCAAGCGCATAACAAGCTCTGTGACATTGGAAAGGATCACAATGACCTCTTACCTTCTTGTAGGTGGTCTCCCCAGTGGGATCAAGCCCACGGTGGCCAATAGTCTTCTTTATAGTTTGAGATGAGGAACCGTGGCCCTATGAATGGAAGACAGAGATTGTGAGCTTGTGAAAGATAGTGATAACTCAGATCATTACATTTGTTGAGTCTACTTTACACAAATGTATCCCTAATAATCATACGCATTTAAAATACTATTAAAATTTACCTCCGCAGATGCCATCTTTCGTGTCCCGGCTGAGCCTACAGATAAAGAACATGGAGTGTCAGAATCAGAAAGAGCGTGAATAAAAGAAAAGCCATTTGGGAGTAGGTATTTAGCTGGTACTGCATTGCCAAATAACCACAAACTCTCAAAAATCACCTTCTTAACAACCTGCTTTGGCAGTGGAAAAATTGAAAGGTGTCAAGTATGACAAATGCAATGCCAGACGAGTCCGTAGCTGAACCTAAATTCAAAGTAGCGTGGCGTGAAGCCCAAGGGCTTGGGTGCGGTGTATGCATAAAAGATGACACTCGTGATCAATTGTACTAAGGGATATCAGAATGCAAATAATTACATGCATACGTTTAACAACCTTAACTGTTTTGGGCACAGTTTCCCAAAAGTGATGAAACTCAGGCTTGAAGTGCTTGAACGAGGAGTCTTTCCTGCAATGGCCTGAAGCTGTAGCATGTTTTAAACCTTATTTCAATGGAATGTGGAATTTTGCTTTTTTTAATGCAAAGTACGTATCTTGTTATTGTTTTGATTGAGAGACCTCTCGTGTCTAAAAACTACATATTGTACCTTTAAATAAACTGAATCATAGGATCAGAAAGGGGAACTTTGTATGTCTTTTCAATCTGTTGTGAAGATGCACAAAGACAGAAAAACACTGATTTAATGTTCACTAGAGATCTACTGTACTGTACAAGTGAAATAAAAAAACAACAGGTACACACCTGTTTAGCAAATGTTCTGGGGCAATAATTAAACACGTTTTACCTTATTTAACTACGCCTGGGGAAATGACTCTGACATAACTTAAAACATTAAATGTAGTTGCTTTTGATAAACTGTGCCCTGTGCATTTAAAGTGGCTGAGTGATTGACTTAATCTACTATTTTGTCATTTCAACAGAGAGTAAACATGTTTGTCTGTGGCGTAATGTCTTGTTAATCAAAAACATTTCATGCATTTAAATCTGGAGCAGTGTCTTTGTCAATCAAAAAACAAATGTGCTGTCCAGTGGAACAATGTCTTGTCAATCAAGCACAATATCACACTGCATGCATGCACCATGATCATCTGACTCTCAGGTGTATGATACCTCTGGAATCTACACTCACCTAAAGGATTGTTAGGAACACCATACTAATACTGTGTTTGACCCCCTTTCGCCTTCAGAACTGCCTTAATTCTACGTGGCATTGATTCAACAAGGTGCTGAAAGCATTCTTTAGAAATGTTGGCCCATATTGATAGGATAGCATCTTGCAGTTGATGGAAATTTGTGGGATGGACATCCAGGGCACGAAGCTCCCGTTCCACCACATCCCAAAGATGCTCTATTGGGTTGAGATCTGGTGATTGTTGGGGGCCATTTTAGTACAGTGAACTCATTGTCATGTTCAAGAAACCAATTTGAAATGATTTGAGCTTTGTGACATGGTGCATTATCCTGCTGGAAGTAGCCATCAGAGGATGGGTACATGGTGGCCATAAAGGGATGGACATGGTCCAAAACAATGCTCAGGTAGGCCGTGGCTTTTAAACAATGCCCAATTGGCACTAAGGGGCCTAAAGTGTGCCAAGAAAACATCCCCCACACCATTACACCACCACCAGCCTGCACATTGGTAACAAGGCATGATGGATCCATGTTCTCATTCTGTTTACGCCAAATTCTGACTCTACCATCTGAATGTCTCAACAGAAATCGAGACTCATCAGACCAGGCAACATTTTTCCAGTCTTCACTGTCCAATTTTGGTGAGCTCTTGCAAATTGTAGCCTCTTTTTCATATTTGTAGTGGAGATGAGTGGTACCCGGTGGGGTCTTCTGCTGTTGTAACCCATCCGCTTCAAGGTTGTGCGTGTTGTGGCTTCACAAATGCTTTGCTCCATACCTCGGTTGTAACGAGTGGTTATTTCAGTCAAAGTTGCTCTTCTATCAGCTTGAAGCAGTCGGCCCATTCTCCTCTGACCTCTAGCATCAACAAGGCATTTTTGCCCACAGGACTGCCGCATACTGAATGATTTTCCCTTTTCACACCATTCTTTGTAAACCCTAGAAATGGTTGTGAGTGAAAATCCCAGTAACTGAGCAGATTGTGAAATACTCAGACTGGCCCGTCTGGCACCAACAACCATGCCCCGCTCAAAATTGCTTGAATCACCTTTCTTTCCCATTTTGAAATTCAGTTTGGAGTTCAGGAGATTGTCTTGACCAGGACCACACACCTAAATGCATTGAAGCAACTGTCATGTGATTGGTTGAGTAGATAATTGCATTAATGAGAAATTGAACGGGTGTTCCTAATAATCCTTTAGGTGAGTGTATAGACCACCACAAACATCAGAGCAGACAGTGTACCTGTGTTCTCACACAGACACACCCCAGTACCTCTTTTTGGAGAAAGTCTCCTCCAGAACTGATTGTGCACGTCTGTGGTATGTCACGGGTGGGTTAAATAGTTACGTTCACTTTTTGACATGTAGCATTATCATGCGCCTAACTGAACCGTGCCTACCATCAGCCATTATATAGCAAAAGTGGGTTCTGTCACTAAGGACTTTACCACTGATTTCATGTTCTGGTCCCAAAGGCATTCCATATGATCGCCGAAGTACTAGCTATGATAATATTGGGGGGTATTTACACTAACCAGTTGCAATCGCTGGACCTGTTGAACCTATTCCGGCTGTGGCCATTTCTTTAACGTCCACTGCAGTGTTCTTCAATAAATACGATAGCTCCCGAGATTGCTGTATATTCTGGCAAATGCGACCACAGATAAGGATAACCAGAATAGCATTAGCCAAAACTGTTTGCCCGATTGACTTGTAACCAGTTGTTCTTTCCTGCCGGTAACTGGTTGTTCTTTCTTGCAGTGTGTAAAGTCAAGGAGGGCCGGTGGTCTACTCCTTCCTCCCCTGCTAAAACACAAGAAAACAGTGTTAACAAACAAGACACTTCGCTAGCGAGTTGTAAATAGTACTGTAGCTAGACGTTTCCTTATACTCACAGATCCTGTTTGGTCATTGTTAGCCAACATCAACTAGCTACGAGGTAACTAGCTAGTTAGCAAACTTAGAACATTGGCTACCTAGCAAGATTTGGTTTGAGTTTAAACTGAAAGCCACGTTGCCGATCTTCCAATCTAGCTAACTTGGCAATATATACACGTTTGATTTCTTGTTAAAAATGATATAAACAGTCTTACTAAATCCATATCCACTTGTTGGTACAGTATCGTTAACTAACATAGCTAGCCTAGCATGCTAACTTTAGCCGAGTACTCTAAGCTAACAACGTATCTTGATAACAATGGGTTGCTTTGCTTACCAAGTTAGCTATTATGGGTGCTCATCTGGGCATCATCTCCAATGTGATAAAGTGATAGTAGTCGTCCTCTTTTGGTCCACTTCCCCGGAGATTACACAGAAAGGGCTGCCTACACCTGCCCTGACACTCTGCCTATCAACACTACTGTTTTAGGAGAATCCAAGGGCCAAGGAATGGACGGGCAGCAATCCAATGACTTGTTGTGTCTCTCCCACGCCTCCTTTCAACGAAAGGTGTAGCGAAGTAAGGTAGACAATAAAAACATGACTGAAAGTAGACTACAATTTACTTATCAAAAATAACAATCTAATTAAGTAATCTAACTAACAAGCTGTATCAGCAACTTTCTACCACACAAACACCGAGGGGCGGCTGGGGCACGCAGGTATGTACTCATTAAAGATGTAGTCACTTTCCTGCTACAACAGCGTCACTAGGCGGTAGTACAGGTGTAGTAGCTAACTCTTCTCCACAATGGCACCTAGCAGTAGTATGTTCCTGATCTCAGACAATTTAGTTAATGAGATAAGCAGATGTGAAATTTCAGCATCACCCCTGACTGATCATTGTGTGATATACTTGACACTTTCTGATAATATCAACTCCATATGGAAATTTAACAATACCCTTTTGGAGGATACTAAGTTTTGTAGTGTAGTTAAACAACTGGTTAGAGAAGTAGGTGAATTGGAAATGTCCTTTCTGAGTAAATGGGAATGGTTTAAATTCAAAGTTAAACAGTTAGCTATTAGGACAAGCAAGCAATCATCAACACTAAAAAAGAAAAGACAAACAGAAATCATTAGTCGCATCAACACACTGTGCTGTAAAAATGATTTGACACTGGAGGAGCAGACTGAGATGAACAATCTACAGTCCCATCTTGATAATATTTATCTGGAAAAGGCCAAGGGAGCATTTATTCGTTCAAGGGCTCGCTGGATTGAAGAAGGGGAAAAAAACTCGTCTTACTTTTTTAGTCTGGAAAAACAAAGACAGACAAAGAAAAATATCCGGAAGTTAAATATTAATGATAATATTGTTGAAATTCAGGAAGAAGTAAATGAAAACATCAAATCTTTTTATAGTAACTTGTATAAATCCCTTTTTTTCTAAAGAAGACTGCTTTTTTTTCTTAGATAAGATTAAGGGTTTTAAAAAGAGAATGGATGATAACTTTTACAATTTATGGAAGATGAGCTAAAAATTGAGGAACTAGACTCAGCAATACAAAAGATGTCTAAGGGGAAATCACCCGGAATAGATGGGCTAACTGTGGAGTTTTTATCTTTCTTTTGGAATGATATCAGGGAATTGCTCTATAATGTCTATTTAGTTTGTATTTCAAAAGGTCATCTTTCTCCCACTATGAAACATGGT
>JACXGM010019281.1:0-18487 GCA_016801145.1 Umbra pygmaea
TTTCTCTTTGATACCTGTGAGTACAATATTATTTCTCATTGATCTAGTTTGAATGTCCAGCAATGAATCTTTCAAAAGTTTGTTCTCCTTTTTTAATTCATTGATGTCGGTTGCCATGTTATTAACAGAGATATTTAATTTATTTGTCTCTTTCTCTAACATCGCCGTTTTCTCGTCACTCATTTCAAGACTCGCTTTAGGTTCTTTTATATCATTACTAACCAATTCAAGTATTCCCAATTTATCGTTTATTGACTTTAAAATGTCCAAATCTGCCCTTACCGTTCCCGGAGGTGAGAATATTATATCGTCCGTGTCTGTTGAAGAATCACGTTTACGTTTTGGTATCGGTTCTCCAGCTTTACTTTCATCCATAATTGTTTGATGTACGTAATATTTGTCAATAAATCGCTCTATTCTCCTAATTTGTTTCTTGTTATTATCCAGTTTGTTTAGTTATATTAATCCCGTAGCTACTGTCGTTGTGTGTTTATTTGATATATTAAATCTCAATGTTTGTCTTGATGCGCCTTTACACGTTCTAAACTAGTCCGCCATCTTGCCTAGCTAGAAAACAGGGTTTATATACAGGCCTAATGGGGAACCAAAAACACCTGAGGTGGGGAGGAGACATTAAACAGGTGAAATAGATCAGGGTGTGACAACTTTATTATTCAAGGCCACTAGGCACTTTGTTTGATGATTGAATGGTAGTAGACACTGTAAGTGTTCTGGTATAATATTGGTTGCTTACAAATTACAATTGCTGGTGTATGACCTGTCCAAATATTGACAAATGTACTACATTTAAGTAGAGGTCGACCGATTATGATTTTTCAAGGCTGATACGATTAACGATTGTTGGAAAAACAAAAAAGACGATTCCGATTAATCTACTGATTATTAGTTTTTAGTTTAACTGTTATTCTACCTGGCAAGTTGACTGAGAACACTTTCTCATTTGCAGCAACGGCCTGGGGGAAGGGAGGGAGAGGAGGGGGAGAGAGGAATGAATGAGCCAATTGAGAGATGGGGATTATTAGGGTGCCATGATTGTATGAGGGCCAGATTGGAAATTTGTCCAGGACACCGTGGTGAACACCCCTACTCTTACGAATAGTGCCATGGGATCTTTAGTGACCACAGAGAGGCAGGACACCCGTTTTAACACATCCGAAAGATGGCACCCTACGCATGGCAGATGTCCTCGTCACGGCTCTGGGGCATTGGGAATGATCATTAGACCAGAGGGAAGACTGCCCTATACTGGCCCTCCAACACCACTTCCAGGAGCAATGGTCTCCCATCCAGTGACTAATCAGGCCCAACCCTGCTTAGCTTTATAAGCAAATTAGCAGTGCAATACAGGGCTCTATGCTGCTGGCTATAGTTATTATTATTTGTTTGGGGGAAATAATGACATTACTGAAAGAACACACTTTTAATATAACTTCTTAATACACAAAATTGTTTCAAATCTCAAATAAATATATCAAAATATTTAAATTGGTTCAAACAAAAGGCCAAACAAATGGCGAAAACACATATTAGGCATACTACGATTTGTATTTGATACAACTTTGACTATAAAATCTGTTTTGTAAAACAGATTTTTGGGTTTTATCTAAAAAAAAACAGTCTGTGCATTTTGATAGTTGTCCATTTCTTAAAGCAATCGGATTTGGTGATGCACAACGGGAGTACAAATATCCGACGTAATTTCCTGAAGCACTTGATAAATATCTGGTTAACAAAATCAATAGTATACAAATACGACAATTAATGTAAATATAACAAAAGCAGTAACTGAGAAACATGTGATTTCGTCTTTAACTACAGAATTATTCTCTTGCGCGAGGAGTCAGAATAGCCTTCTTTGTATCGTTTTAAATAGGCATCTTATTATGACAAGATATGTGCACAATCAATGACTGTGCATTCGAATGGACATATTCACCACTCGTTTGGTGCCAGTATCCGATTTTGATCTACTGTTGGCTGATCTGATTATTAATTATAAATCCCCCTTATTCATAATATGCAACGCAATATAGCTAGCTACAGTAGTTAACCCTTGCGCAGCAGTTTTTTTTAATGGGTCGTTTTTCCTGAAAACCTCGAGGAAAACAGAGCGGATAAAAGTTTTGGTTGATAAAAAAATGGGAACAGTTCTGTCGGAAATGAAAGCAGTGAACCTCTACTGTACCCATTATTCTAGACTAATATTAACAATGTGAAGCTAACAAGTGATTATATGCGACTGATTTTAATTGATCTCCTTTCATGCTAACTACAAACTTACCATGGATTCTCTGCAATGACAATTTCCTCCAGACGGGCAATCCGAATAATTAGCGACCTCTACATGTAAGTCACATTGGATAAAAACTGTCTGCCGAATTCCCTAAATGTAAATGTCCAAATGTAAAAGAAAACAGCTTGTGTTTTCATTTAACTTAAAAACTTTATGACAGCCACATCCATCCCGCTTGGGCACCTCCCGCCAATACTGTTTCTCTCCATCTAGCTGCTGATTAGCGTTCACAGACCCGCTCACAGTGACAGATGAGCGCCGAAGCAATGCTAACATACAATTACAATGCTCTGTTCTTTTCTCTTGCTCACGTTCGGGGTGTTTTCAGTCAGAAAAAACACGAACAAATGTATTTTTTCTTGGTAGAAAAAAAGCATACAGGCAAAGCAAAAAATATTACCTGAAGATGGTGAATAGGCGATCCAGTTTCTGGAAACTTCCTATCAGCAGTTGAGAGCACAGCTAGGAAGGCACCGTACCACCGAAACCCCCATCACGAGTTGAGGCTAAATATTTGCTCTTTCTATTATGAAAAGCAGCAGGTCCACGACCGATAAGAACAGCACGTGCATCCTCGTCGATTGCCCCCCACAATGTCGGGTCAGACACCTGATTAAACCACTGCTCGCTGCTGCTGCTGCTACAGCTAGCAGGTTGTGCTGCGCTGCTAACACTAGCCTCCTCCGGTCCCTGGTTAGCTTGCTCGTCATGATCTACCACACATTCCTCACCCCGATTCTCCTACTGGGCCTGGGTACGTTTGAAGAATGTTTTAATAGATGGAACCTGTAATAAAGACACCTCGCTCTCCTTTTCTCTTTTTCGTTTGCGTTTAGTACAACCGCTTCTCTCACTCATTTTTTGAATTTCATTCAGCGGGAGCGCGGGGATATTTGAAAGCTGCGCAGAGGCGGGTTGTTACCTCAGTGCTTTCCGCACCTACGCTTGACCACTTATATAATTCTATTTAAATGAATACAAATATCAGCATGCCATTCTCTAGTGATACATGGTGTCATTATCTGAAATGTAAATATTTTTTTCCTTTGCTTGGGCCCCAAGTGCGCATGTGCCCCTGGGCCCGTTCCCATAATGCCCATTGGGTAATCCGGGCATGCGTAGAATACAGTGCATCCAGAAAGTATTCACAGTGCTTCACTTTTCCCACGTTTTTATGTTACACCCTTATTCCGAAATGGATTGAATTCATTATTTCCCTCAAAAGTCTAAAACAGATTATGACAGTGTGAAAAAAGTGTGTTAGAAATCTTAGCAAATTTATTAAAAATAAAAAATGAAAAAGTAAATGTACATAAGTATTCACAGCCTCTGCTCAATACTTTGTTGAAGCACATTTGGCAACAATTACATCCTCAAGTATTTTTGAGTATGATGCTACAAGATTGACATGCCTATTTTTGTACAGTTTCTCCCATTCTTCTTTGTAGACCTTCCAAGCTCCATCCGGTTGGATGGGGAGCATCGGTGCACAGCCATTTTCATTTGTCTTGACATTCTAGAGTTGAATGGGCTTTGGATGGACTACTCAAGGACTTTCGTAGATTTGTCCTGTTGCCACTCTTTTGTTATCTTGGCTGTTCGCCCTAGTCTGAGGTCCAGAGCCAAGGCCGTAACCAGGATTTAACAAATACCGAGGTCAAAAATACACCCCCCCCAAAAAAAGACACTTTATAAGTGAGGCTGACAACATATTTATTTTCAATAACAACATATGCAAACTGTGCACCGTGTGTGTTTTCCTGTATCAGGGTGTGAACTATTGAACTATAACCTATAGATAGTTGTGGCTTCTTGTGCAACCTCTGAACCAGTAGAGATCATTTGCAGTGTATGCATCCTCTGAAATACACTTTGGTTCTCACCACTAACTGTAATTAATAGAACAATATATCCATTATTAGTTCAGTTGACTCAACTGTTAGATGATACAACACCTGTACCGCAATGCATACATACAATACATAACATAATAAAGAATACCTTCAGCTTTCAGTAATTCAGTCAAAACTTTTATCAAAACAAGTTACTATTCTTCTGTGGCCAGAAGCATCCCACCTTTGCAGGACTCTTTTGGGATCCACTTCCATGTTTCTGTGGACATTCATGAGAGCAAGACCAGACAGCCTCTCGTTACCCGTAGTAGATCGAAGCCATGTTTTTAGACAACGTAATGCAGAAAAAGACCTTTCACAAGAGCAAGTGGTGACTGGCAATGTCAGGTATATGCAAAGGATACATTGTATGTTAGGATAGAAATCCATGTCTATGTTCTGCAGTGTTTCCTTTGCAGTTTCTGGGAGAGGCTCAGTGTAGTTCTGGAAATGATGCTTCCATCTGTGTATTTCCTGCTCTGCTGCATCAGGTTGAGGCAGGTCTTCTTTGTACCATGACAAGAGAAGGTCCTCTTTCTCTTCACTCAGCTGTGGCAGAGCTTTGGGCACTAAGTAGGCTGCAAGCAGGGCCGGTTCATTGGATTCAGCAAATCAGGTCTTCAGTTCTGTGGTGACATGATCAATGAAGGGAAGAAATTCAACCTAAAATGCTCTACAACTGATTCTGCAGGTACATTGCCTCTATGTTGCTGTTTCACTGCTATTCTCTTCTTCACAGGGACCACATCAATGGTTCTGGCCAGCTGCAGTGCTTGTTGATATATTTTGCTGAATCTCTCCTCACTGCGTAGGCTTTCTAGAATTTCAGCCACTTCTCTTCCTTCTTTATAAGCAGTTACTATGTCCACATTTGGAGATTGCAGTCTTGTGGTCAATGGCAATATATATCCAAGAACGTTGTGCATTACTACTGCTGTTACAGTTGTATTAAAGGATTCAATGCTGTTCCGCAATGTAGTGGCAATTCTGTATTTCTCAGAATTGTAACGTGTCCCTTCACTTTCTATGTCTTGAAGTGCAGAGTGTATGGGACCAAGCTTTGAAAGGAAAGCTCCCACTGTTGTTATTCTGGACCCCCATCTGGTATCCGACATCAATGGAATTCCTCCCCTGGTCCCTTCACTTCCCTGCTCTTGCAAAACATGATCTTGCAGCATGTTCTTCTTGGGGGCTGATGCTGAGAAGAATACAGCTATTTTCTCAATGATGCCCATGGTGTTCCTCACTATTGTGACATCTGTACACCCATGGACAACCACAAGGTTCAAGGCATGGCTACGGCAGTGAGTGAACGTCGCCCGTGGTTGCAGCTCCCTTATCTTCTGCTGCACTCCACCCAACCTACCACTCATGGTGCTGGCACCATCATACCCTTGGCCCCGTAGAAAAGACACATGAAGTCCCCACCTCCCTAACTGTGATAAGATGGCATGAGAGATGGATGCAGCATTCTGCTTTTCCAAAAAATCTTCTTTAATCTCAAACTCATCTGATACATAGCGGATGCAGATGGATAACTGCTCCGTCCCACTAATGTCTAATGATTCATCAGCTAAAACTGAGAAGTACTTAGCTATATGAATTTTCTGAACAATTTTGTCTTAAATTTCAGCCCCACAACATGCAATCATCTCATTTTGTATTTTGGATGAAAGGTATTTTGCGTTTCCAGGGGCAGTCTAAAGGTGATTTTTCAGTATTTCATCAAACGATGATTTCCAATTAACAAAGTGGCTAAAGTTTCCATCCTCTTCATGATGTTCCAAATTATAATTGCGACGAAATGCAAAGTTTCACGTTCCCAGATTTATCACTATATCAAGGATTGATAACAAAACCTTACGGTTGGTCTCTACTTTGTCTGAGTATGTCTTACTGATTACCAAATGTATATCTTTCTTCTTTCCTTTTATTACACTTAAGAAATTGTCGGCCAACTCAGAAGCTGCCATATGTCCTGGAGTGTTGCCATGATTTGAGATTATTCCCCTTTTCTCACCAAGAGCATTTTTCCAGTCCTAAATCCATCCCTCTGGAATGTGGTGTTTGACCCTTTCTGACTGTTGAACAGTATACACACACAACAATATGCTGTATCCTCAGATGGAGAGTACCGTAGCCAGGGGTATTTATTTTCCCACTCCACACTATACCTCAACAGCCTTTTCCCAAATTGCCTTTGGGGATATATATACTGGTCCCTGCTCCATTTGTTTTGAAGGATGCTCTGCCTCTCCTCATCAGAGTAGTGGCTTCTGCATTTATATATTGCAGGGTCATTGTGTAACGGGGTCCCAGAGTGGGACTCCCGCTCCGATATGAACTGAGATATGGACTCCTGCTAGTGTTTAGGTTTATTCGTAATTATTGTTTGGTTGTGTTTTCTTGTGTTTCCTTTATTGCAGTGCATAGCATTTTAGTTCACCTTTTCTTGTGTTTATTGGACTGCCCATTTATGTATGTGTACAGGCGTTGCTAGCGTTACGTCACCTAGATGTCAGGGGAGAGTGCTAGCCTTCTCTATGTTTCTTATTGGTGCGCACACAGGTGCCCTGTATCAAGAATTATCACCAGAGTATTTATGCCGGGTGCTGTGATCACCTTGAGGTCGATTAGTGTTCCCTGTGACGGTATACGCTAGTTGCCTGTTGTAATTTTCATGCCTGGACTTCTCTTATAAGGAATAAATATTCGCTATACCTGCATCTGTTTCCAGATCCATCATTTATCCGTGACACATTGGCTGCCAAGCTTGAACCTTCTGACACAGTGAGTGTCACATATTGACTGTCTTGGGAGGGCCCTTCACCTATTATTTCCCTCTTTTCTCCTTCTAACTCTGTCTCCTCCTCAACTGCCTGACTTCTCTCTCCTGTCTCTGTTGAATTTAACATATTAATAACAATAATAATAAAACAAGTCTGAATAACTGACCATAATATAATTCAACAATAGGTTATGTTTGGGCCATGCTTAATAAAAGGATAATATTCAGCACTTCACAACACTTTAATTATCCATATAATATTTAACTTAATTGTCAGTGCAGATTAGCTAGCTGCTGCAACTCCACTGGATTTCAGCATTTGAGTAGGATATAGGTTTGAATCTCATTGGTAGCCCTATTGCATCTCATATTGTAGGCTATTTGTTGCATTAGGGGTGGGCGATACTGCAAAATTTGAGTTTGATCCAATACAAAGTATTATAGGGCCAGTATTGCCAATATTTATATATTTATATATATATAGCAGTGTATGTACTACTCTACCTACGGTAGTGTACCATGATTTATGAGGGATTTATCATTTTTAATATTTTTATCTTATCTTTTTAAGAATGATTTACTTACTATGTTAGTTTATACCATATTTTTGTCTTATTTTCAGAAATGTTAGGAATTTAGATTATCTCAGAGTACTGGAAGAGTTATTTTGCTTACTTTAATCATATTCCATCTTAATTTAGGTACATATTGTCTTATTTTTGGAAGTGTTTTTTTGCAGTGTATTGTAAGGTGAGTGGTGGAATTTCTACCTGCCACCTGTGAGACTTTGTAAAAACGTGTTGACTGTATGTATCTTTAGGATTCGCGGTTGGTACCAGGTAATCAGTGTGCTCGACACATTCGTTGGTGCACTGCACTGCACAGTCACAAGCAACAGCAGCAGAGATGGAGAAGCACTTTTTTATTGACATCGGAACGTTGTTTGCAGTGTGACAGTTCTATGTTTTGATTAAATGTGTAGAAGAGAGAAACGGAAAGTGGTAGCCTATCGATCTTCAAACAAGAGACCAAATATCGGTAGTATAGATATTTTGGGATCGATCCGCCTACCACTAATAACCATTACATTTCTCACCTTCACTCCTTCTCTTTGTCTGCTCATCTTCTGCTGGCTTTCCAAATGATAATTTAGTTTGTTGCAACCTTTTCATTTTCGGTCACTTGAATAATAATCACAGGCAGAAATTAACATGGCGTCAAGTTTATTTTCAATAATGGATTTGTGGGTATTGATGTTTATGTGAGCTGTGCAAGACACTGCATTGCATTCTTTAATTGGTTTAGGAAACACTCCGCTACAGCCGACTACTTTCGTTTTGACATGACAGCAGTATCTGCATAAATCATTCCCTAAATCCTGACTAGTCTCCCAGTTCCTGCCTCTGAAAAATATGCCCACAGTATGATGCTGCCACTACCATGCCTCACTATAGGGATGGTATTGGCGAGGATGAGCAGTGCCTAGTTTCCTCCAGACATGACAATTACCATTCAGGCCATAGAGTTCAATCTTTGTTTCATCAGACCAGAGAATTTCATTTCGAATGGCCGAAGAGTCCTTCAGTTGCCTTCTGGCAAACTCCAGAAGAGCTCTTATGTGCCTTTTACTGAGGAGTGACTTCCGTCTTGCCACTCTACCATACAGGCCTGATTGGCAGAGGGCTGCATATATGGATGTTCTGGAAGGTTCTCCTCTCTCCACAGAGAAATGCTGGAGCTCTGTCAGGGTGATCATCAGGTTCTTGGTCACCTCCCTGACTAAGGCCCTTCTTCCCCGATTGCTCAGTTTGGCCAGCTCTAAGAAGAGTCCTGGTGGTTCCAAAATTCTTCCAATTCAGGGATGATGGAGGCCACTGTGCTCACTGAGACTTTCAATGCTGCAGATATTTTTCTGTAACTTTCCCCAGATCTGTGCCTCAGTACAATCCTGTCTCAGAGGTCCACAGACAATTCCTTGAACTTCCTGGCTTGGTTTGTGCTCTGACATGCACTGTTACAGTAACTGTGGGACCTTACATAGACAGGTATATATATGTCTTTCCAAATCATGTCCAATCAACTGGATTTACCACAGGTGGACTCCAATCAGGTTGTGGAAACATCTCAAGGATGATCTGTAGAAACGTGATGCACCTGAGCTCATTTTGAAGTGTCATGGCAAAGGCTGTGAATACTTATGTAAATGTGCTTTTTTGAATAAAATAGCTAAGATTTCAAACACACTTCTTTCACATTGTCATTATGGGGTATTGTTTATAGAATTCATAGGGAAATAATGTATATAATAATGTAAAAAATTGGAAAAAGTGAAGCACTGTGAATACTTTCCGGATGCACTGTATGTGCATTGCATTACATTGATGATGGTGGGTTTGTTTTTCATCAGTCGTTGAGTTGGTAGCGACGTGAGCTTTAGCGAAGGACATCATAACCTTTTTTGTCTTCTTATTTGATGGTAGGCTACTGCATGTAGCTTTGTAAAAACTAATTTGTTTTTCGAACAAGGTATTATTCATCACTAATGCTGTAAAGCAGTATACTAACCTGTTTATTGTGGCGAGGCCGTGTGTGGCTGCAATTTAATGCATTGCGTTAGTGTAAGTTATAATTGATTAGTATCCATTACACACTGTATTATCAACATTATTCATACTTTGTTATTATCAAGCTGAAATATGTGTGCCGTCTTAGTCATTTCGTATGCCCACTTGCGGAGTTAATTCTCCCGCCGTACAGGACAGTACGAAATGCCTTCTTTGAAGTTTTCCCCCTGAAATATTTTATGCTTGTTATCTGATCCAGGGTCTCATTTCCCACTTAACAAACAACATTCAAACATTATTTAGAAACATAGCGCTGTTATGCGGCCCCAGGCCTGCTTATTTTAGCCTCGTGGGACCAACCTGATCTCCAGTTTTCCATTCGCAGATTAATCTGGCATGTTGAGATGGAGAAAATTAGGAGCTGTTCACCAAACGACTGACCAATCAGGGTTGGTTTGAGGCGGGTTAGGGTGTGAAGCAATGAGAAGCGACTGTTCAGTCTAAACAACATGGTGAGTTCTCAGCCAATCACGAGTTGAGATGTTTGTTCTCATCCAGACAATCATCAGTGGATTGATTATCAGCCTCCCACTTTAGAGCCGACCATACATCCTCACCAAGGACCTCACCTGCACACTACTCCACTAGTACAAACCCGATTCCAAAAAAGTTGGGACACTGTACAAATTGTGAGTAAAAAAGGAATGTAATAATGTATAAATCTCATAAACTTATATTTCATTCACAATAGAATATACACTCACATAAAGGATTATTAGGAACACCATACTAATACTGTGTTTGACCCTCTTTTGCCTTCAGAACTGCCTTAATTCTACGTGGCATTGATTCAACAAGGTGATGAAAGCATTCTTTAGAAATGTCGGCCCATATTGATAGGATAGCATCATGCAGTTGATGGAGATTTGTCGGATTCACATCCAGGGCACGAAGCTCCCTTTCCAACACATCCCAAAGATGCTCTATTGGGTTGAGATCTGGTGACTGTGGGGGCCATTTTAGTACAGGGAACTCATTGTCATGTTCAAGAAACCAATTTGAAATGATTCGAGTTTTGTGACATGGTGCATCATCCTGCTGGAAGTAGCCGTCAGAGGATGGGTACATGGTGGCCATAAAGGGATGGACATGGTCAGAAACAATGCTCAGGTAGGCCTTGGCATTTAAACAATGCCCAATTGGCACTAAGGGGCCTAAACTGTGCCAAAAAACATCCCTCAAACCATTACACCACCACCAGCAGCCTGCACAGTGGTAACAAGGCATGATGGATCCATGTTCTCATTTCGTTTACATCAAATTCTGACTCTACCATCTGAATGTCTCAACAGAAATCGAGACTCATTAGACCAGGCAACATTTTTCCAGTCTTCAACTGTCCAATTTTGGTGTGCTCTTGCAAATTGTAGCCTGTTTTTCCTATTTGTAGTTGAGATGAGTTGTACCTGGTGGGGTCTTCTGCTGTTGTAGCCCATCCGCCTCAAGGTTGTGCGTGTTGTGGCTTCACAAATGCTTTGCTGCATACCTCAGTTGTAACGAGTGGTTATTTCAGTCAAAGTTGCCCTTCTATCAGCTTGAAGCAGTCGGCCCATTCTCCTCTGACCTCTAGCATCAACAAGGCATTTTCGCCCACAGGACTGCCGCACACTGGATGTTTTCCCTTTTCACACCATTCTTTGTAAACCCGAGAAATGGTTGTGCGTGAAAATCCCAGTAACTGAGCAGATTGTGAAATACTCAGACCGGCCCATCTGCAACCAACAACCATGCCATGCTCAAAATTGCATAAATCACCTTTCTTTCCCATTCTGACATTCAGTTTGGAGTTGAGGAGATTGTCTTGACCAGGACCAAACCCCTAAATGCATTCAAACAACTGCCATGTGATTGGTTGAGTAGATTATTGCATTAAGGAGAAATTGAACGGGTGTTCCTAATAATCCTTTAGGTGAGTGTAGATAACATATCAAATGTTGAAAGTGAGACATTTTGAAATGTCATGCCAAATATTGGCTCATTTTGGATTTCATGAGAGCTACACATTCCAAAAAAATTGGGACAGGTAGCAATCAGAGGCCAGAAAAGTTAAAAGTATACATAAGGAACAGCTGGAGGACCAATTTGCAACTCATTAGGTCAATTGGCAACATGATTGGAAAAAAGAGCCTCTCAGAATGGCAGTGTCTCTCAGAAGTCAAGATGGGCAGAGGATCACCAATTACCCCAATGCTGTGGCAAAAAATAGTGGAGCAATATCAGAAAGGACTTTCTCAGAGAAAGATTGCAAATAGTTGGAAGTTATCATCATCTACAACACATAATATCATCCAAAGACTCAGAGAATCTGGAACAATCTCTGTGCGTAAGGGTCAAGGCCGGAAAACCATACTGGATGACCGTGATCTTCGGGCCCTTAGACGGCACTGCATCACATACAGGAATGCTACTGTAATGGAAATCACAACATAGGCTCAGGAATACTTCCAGAAAACATTGTCGGTGAACACAATCATCAATGCCATTTGCAGTTGCCAGTCAAAAAAGAAGCCATATCTAAAGAGGATCCAGAAGTGCAGGCGTTTTCTCTGTGCCAAGGCTAATTTAAAATGGACTGTGGCAGAGTGGACAACTGTTCTGTGGTCAGACGAATCTAAATTTGAAGTGTGTTTTGGGAAACTGGGATGCCATGTCATCCGGACTAATGAGGACAAGGAAAACCCAAGTTGTTATCAGTGCTCAGTTCAGAAGCCTTTCTCTCTCATGGTGTAGGGTTGCATGAGTGCATGTGGCATGGGCAGCTTACACATCTGGACAGGCACCATCAATGCTGAAAGATATCTTCAAGTTCTAGAACAGCATATGCTCCCATCCAGATGTTGTCTCTTTCAGAGAAGACTTTGCATATCCACATACTGCATCCATTACAACATCATAGCTGAGTAGAAGAAGGATTTGGGTACTGAAATGGCCAGCCTGCAGTCCAGATCTTTCACCCATAGCAAACATTTGGCGCATCCTAAAGAGGAAGATGCGACAAAGAAGACCTACGGCAGTTGAGCAACTAGAAGCCTGTATTAGACAAGAATGGGACAACATTCCTAAACTTGAGCAACTTGTCTCCTCAGTCCCCAGACGTTTGCGGACTGTTATAAAAAGTAGAGGGGATGCCACACAGTGGTAAACCTGGCCACGTCCCAACTTTTTTGAGATGTGTTGATGCCATGATATTTTTTGAGTCAACTTATTTTTCCCTTGAAATTATACATTTTCTCAGTTTCAACATTTGATATGTCATTTATGTTGTGTTCTGAATAAATAATTGATATTTGAAAAACTTCCACATCATTGCATTCTGTTTTTATTCACAATTTGTACAGTGTCCCAACTTTTTTGGAATCAGGTTTGTAAATGAACACTAGAATTCTGTAGCTGATGACGACATTTATACTATGAAATCAACTTTCCCCAATGGACAATAAAGGCTGTCAATCATCACCTATTTATCTTTCTATCTGCTCCGCCAGACAGAAACATCGACAAGAATCAGTTTTAAACATGATTTTTATAATGATACTACTCCGTGGGGTAAGATATAAATGGTTTAATAAAAGACTGTCACAAGAGTACAATGTACAGGACCGGATCCCAGTGAATACAGGCAAAAGAAAACAGTGCAGGACAAGGCGTAGTCAGGCAGCAGATGTCAAACACGGGTGGCACAAGCTGAAGCACAATATCAGGATCTGGAGGGTTGTCGAGGGCACAGGCAAATCAGGTCAAACACAAGAGGACTCAGGCAACAATACAAATGGCAGGCAGATCTCGAAAGTCGGAAAAACACAAATGGGTCAATACACAGGATAGCAAACTCATTCAAATAAACGCTCAGTAGTAATCTCTATGAAAACAATACCTCGCAATGAGGATATGGTGTGACGGGAATATATACCCTAGATAACAAGCTGCAGGTGTCAGTAGTCTGGAGATTTTGATCTATGAGATGTGCTGCGTTCGTGTGTAGTGGGAAGTGAGGTACTGATGGTTGTAGGCGTAGGGCTGTGCTGGGTGCTGTGTTCGTGTGGCATGGGATGAACGGAGATACCATCCTCAAGTGATGTGACCAGCCCAGCTGGAGGACCCCTTACAGGGCCCCCCCTCGACGGGCGGCTCCTGGCTGCTGAACCAGTCCTCCACCGCCTGGACATTGCTGACTTCAGTGTCCCAAGGGAAAAGGGGGTGCTGGAAACCTAACACACACTGGAAAGTGGTTATCCTGGAAGAAGAGTGAATTCGGGAGTTTTGGGCATATTCAATCCATGGGAGAAACCTGTGCCAGTTTTGTGGTTGTGAGGAACATTGATGCCGCAGGAATTTACCTATTTCTTGATTTAATCGTTCGGTTTGACCGTTTGATTGAGGGTGATGGCCTGATGTTAGACTGACTGTGATCCCTAAACGTTCACAGAATGCCCTCCACACCCGAGACGTAAACTGAGGACCTCTATCGGACATGTTGTCCTCGGGTAAGCCGAATTGGCGGAAAACCTCCGTAAACAGGCTTTCGGCGGTCTCCAAAGCCGACGGCAGGCGGGTCAAAGGAACCAGAGGGCACATCTTGGAGAACCTGTCTATTATAGTGAGTATGGTAGTGTAACCAGAGGAAGTCGGTAGATCAGATACAAAGTCTATGGCTATGTGAGACCAAGGTCTGTGTGGAATTGGGAGGGCAAGAGCTCATCTGTGGGTAGCTGACGTGGGGTCTTAGTTTGGGCACATACCGGGCAGGACAACACATAATCGGTTATGTCTTCCTTCATGGAGGCACACCGGTATTTCTTACTCAGCAGTTGTACGGTTTTGGTGATGCCGGGGTGCCCGGTCCCTATAGAGGAATGGCTCCAGCGTAGGAGATGGGATCTCATGCTGGCAGGAACATAAGTCTTCCCCATCGGGGTCTCTGGTGGAGAGGGGTGGGAAGTCCGGGATGCCTTGATCTCGTCGTCCAATTCCCACCGTATCAGTCTCACAAAACAAGCAGGGGGTAGGATGAACTCAGGTTCTGAACCACCACGGAGGGGTGGTTCAAACTGGCGGGACAGGGCGTCTGCTTTAACATTCTTGTTTCCTGGAACATATGACACTGTGAATCTGAAGCGACTAAAAAACAGAGCCCACCTGGCTTGCTGTGTAGTTAACCTTTTAGCGTTCTTAAGATATTCCAAATTTCAATGGTCAGTCAATACCATAAACGGGTGTTTGGCTCCCTCCAACCAATGTCTCCATTTCTCGAGAGCTAATTTAATGGCCAATAATTCCCTACATCCCACGTCATAATTTTTCTACGCCGGAGAGAGTTTACGGGAATATTACGCACACGGCCGTAAATGAGCGTTTTTTCCTTGTCTTTGGGATAACACTGCTCCCACCCCAACCTCCGACGCATCTACCTCCACAGTGAATGGCAACTCCGGGTCGGGGTGACATAAAACAGAGGCAGAAGTGAAACTATCCTTCAAGGCTTGAAAAGTCTTCAATGATGTAGATGTCCACGGTAATTTAGCTTCCTTGTGACTGGATAAAGCATGGAGCGGGGCCGCTATAGAACTGAACTTTCTTACAAACTTGCTGTAAAAGTTTGCAAACCCCAAAAAGCGTTGTAGTTCCTTGACTGTATGGGGCTGTGGCCACTCCCTGACAGCCGACACCTTAGAGGCATCCATGCTCAATCCCCCAGGGGTTAATACAAACCCCAAAAACGATACAGCAGTTACATGGAATTCACTCTTTTCTGCTTTTACATACAGGTTGTTGTCTTGTAAGCATTGTAAAACCCTCTTGACGTGTTGAACGTGCTCAGTCAAGGAGTTAGAATAGATAAGAATATCGTCGATGTAGGCTTCCACAAAGACACCCAACATTTCCCTAAGTATGTCGTTCATAAACGATTGGAAAACAGCTGGTGAATTAGTAAGGCCATAGGCATAACTAAATACTCATAATGTCCTTGATGAGTTATGAAAGCAGTTTTCCATTCATCCTCCTCCTTGATCCGAACCAAATTATATGCGCTCCTTAAATCCAGTTAAGTGTAAATCGCTGCCTGACTGACTTGTTCTAAGGTAGCTGGTATTAATGGCAATGGATAACTGTGCTTGACGGTGACGTTGTTTAACGGCCTGTAGTCGATACAAGGCCTTAATCCGCCATCCTTCTTGTTTATAAAGAAGAAACTACAGGCCACCGGAGAGGTGGAAGGACGAATAAACCCTTGTTTCAATGATTCCGAGATGTACAGATTCAAAGCTTCCTTTTCTGGCAATGACAGTGGGTAGATCCTACCTTTAGGAAAGCAGGCACCAGGGAGGAGGTCAATGGAACAATCCCATGGTCGATGCGGTGGGAGGTGAGTGGCTTTCTCCTTGGAAAACACCTGGGCAAAGGCGTCAAATTGGCGGGGCACGTAGGTAGGTCCTGTGGGGTTACATTCCTCCACTGATGTGGCTCTGAAGGGAATGGTTAAACATTTTTTATGACAACACTCACTCCAAGTAAGCACTTCCCCTGTTTTCCAGGATAATGTACGGTCATGTAAATGTAACCACGGATAACCTAATATAAAAAGGTTCCCGCGTGGTGAAGAGTATAAGGAACTGAATTTCCTTCTTATGTAGAACTCCCACCCGCATCTCCACCGGTTCGGTCATATGTGTAACATAACCCGACCCTAACGGTTGCCCATCTAATGAGTTAACCCTTATCGGAGAAGGCAATTCAATAAGCCTAAGCCCTAACTGTTGAGCGGTATCACAGTCCAGAAAATTGCCTGCAGCCCCCGAATCAATTAATCCCAAAGTGCTAACGCTAGAAGTACCCCGCTTAATGGTAACCGGTACGTTTAATTGCTTATTAGAGACCCGTATAGGTGAAGGTTGTCCTACCTGAGCTTTGTTAGCTGTTGTAGTGCTGCTGGCAGTGGGGAGACGTCTAGGACAGGTACTGATGAAGTGACGTCCTTCTCCACAATAAAAACAGAGCCGGTTTTGGAGGCGTCTTTTTCTTTCGGCATCGGAAAGTGGAGACCTACCCAGTTGCATAGGCTCCTCTACTTGCGCAACCCTGGGACCTGGTTCAAAACCCTGCAGAGAACTCAAGGAGGGTGGTTTACCAGGTGTTTTTCCCTTTAAGAGTTTATCCACCGCTATAGACATGGAAATGTATTTAGTTAGGTCAGTTGTATCCCCCCTACATGCCAACTCCGTTTGTAGGTCAGTATTCAACCCCCTACGGTACACAGTAAGGAGAGCGGTGTCGCTCCAACCGCTACCAGCGGCTATGGTTCTGAACTCCAGGGCATATTCCACCGCGGTGAGTTTACCCTGGCGTAGCTCACATAAAGAATCCCTCGCGGTGCCTCCTGCAACAGGGTGGTAAAAGACTTCCCTAAAGAGCTTGGTAAATGCTCGTTCAGAACTTAATTCTGGGCTGTGCACAGACCACAGAGCAGTGGCACATTCCAGAGCCTTACCCATTAACAAGGAAATAATAAAATCCACCTTTTGCTGGTCCTCAAAAAACTGAACTGAATGATGGTGGATGTACATTCTGCACTGCATCAAAAAGCCCTTACACAACCCAGGTGAGCCATCATATTTGCCAGGGAGAGCTATGTTCGGGGAATGTGATGGTAGTACCTGACTAGTAGGAGCTCTATCGGGTTTGTTCAAGGAGCTGGCACAATTCATTGATCCTGGCCTCTTGTTGTTGAAGCCGTCAGCTCCATATTGTAGAGGGCGAGGTATTCTGTAACGATACTACTCCGTGGGGTAAGATATAAATGGTTTAATAGAAGACTGTAACAAGAGTACAATGTACAGGACCGGATCCCAATGAATACAGGCAAAAGTACACAGTGCAGGACAAGGCGTAGTCAGGCAGCGGAGGTCAAACACGGGTGGCACAAGCTGGAGCACAATATCAGGATCCGGAGGGTTGTCGAGGGCACAGGCAAATCAGGTCAAACACAAGAGGACTCAGGCAATGATACAAACGGCAGGCAGATCTCGAAAGTCGAAAAACACAAACGGGTCAATACACAGGATAGCAAACTCATTCAAATAAACGCTCAGTAGTAATCTCTATGAAAACAATACCTCGCAATGAGGATATGGTGTGACTGGAATATATACACTAGATAACAAGCTGCAGGTGTCAGTAGTCTGGAGATTGTGATCTATGAAATGTGCTGCGTTCGTGTGTAGTGGGAAGTGAGGTACTGATGGTTGTAGGCGTAGGGCTGTGCTGGGTGCTGTGTTCGTGTGGTGTGGGATGAACGGAGATACCATCCTTAAGTGATGTGACCAGCCCAGCTGGAGGACCCCTTACAATTTTGTTCTGTTTACCAAATTATTTATGAGGATGAATTACATAACATGACAAAATAATTACATAATATATTTGCAATTATGTCTTGATTTGCCTTTACGTTACAATCTTGTTTTATTAGGGCCCAAGCCAACGGCGAAGGCCCTATTGTTTTCCTAAAGATTATTATTATTATTAGGGCCCAAGCCAACGGCGAAGGCCCTATTGTTTTCGTTAAGATTATTTATTATTATTATTAGGGCCCAAGCCAACGGCGAAGGCCCTATTGTTTTCCTAAAGATTATTATTAGGGCCCAAGCCAACGGCGAAGGCCCTTTTGTTTTCGTAAAGATTATTATTAGGGCCCAAGCCAACGGCGAAGGCCCTATTGTTTTCGTTAAGATTATTTATTATTATTATTATTATTATTATTATTATTATTATTATTATGATTTTCCTACCTTTTGGGCACTTTTGGGGCCCTTAACATGCTCAAAAACTCTTGAAAATTTGCACACGGGTCAGAACCCGCGGCCATCAGAGCCGG